>UZAN01057227.1:2757-12995 GCA_900618425.1 Echinostoma caproni
ATATATATATATATATATATATATATATATATATATATTCCTGCCAAAAGACAGCAACCAAAACCGGCGCACGAAAGTGCATGGTTAATGGTTGTACAAACTGAACTGGACTGATTAGGAAGGTTGACATCTCCCAAGATGGTAACATGGCAGTTGGGGTAGGTTGAAATCAGCGTTCAATGTTCGAAGATGGAAAATCAAAGGCGGAGGAGTTGCAACTATTGGGGGAACGATACAAAATACAAAAGTTATGGTTAACAGAGGGAAGTCGGAGTGTACACACAACTTTCCGGTGATCGCTAGGTCCTTGATGTATGTCACTTGTTCCAATCAGCTAACTTCAAATATAGATTATGAACCCGCAGAGAAGCAATCGTTCGAAAACAATCGAGAGCGACGGAGCAAATATGGTGAATAGTAACGCCTGTTTGCCTCATTGATCCGGTGTTTCTCTTGTCCGGTTCCTAAACTACTTGAACCGGTTTCAATCTCGCAACTTTTGACTTGACGGTATTGGTTGAACTGTGTGATTGATAGAGAGACACACATCTACCCGATCGACTGTTTCACTGCAATTTTCGGACCACATGACCAAAATAAACCAATCGAGGTGCACAAAAATGAGAAGAACTCACCGCACAGTGGTCGCGTGGACAGAAGTACCAAAGTTGGTGTGCTATCTCGAAGTCGGCCAGGCAATGAGCGCTGTACCCAGATTTCCAAACCCAGTCCACCATTTCCAACACGATGCCCCACGAGGTCAGCAGGCTTGAAAGGTGAAAGTCGAGTTGATATGGAAGATATATGCAGCGGTCGGAGTGGGACCAAAACCAATGAGTTTATTGGTCCTAACCGATTAGTATAGGTCAGTAAGCGAACTGAGATGTAGCGCGGTGCTGTTGAAGTAGTAGTGGTGTTTGATTCGGTAGCATCACTGGTCGGATTTAGCTGGAAAAAAGCCAGAATGGATCGGGCAATTTCGTTGGAACCGTCTGTACCCGAAGTAGTGCACGGGGCCGGAATCGGTGTCCCGGCAGCCGCAGTTGCGGACGTAACAGACCTCTTGTCAATGTCAGAAGGTACACTGAATGTGGAAGATTGGGGCTCGGTTAACCAGAGAATAAGCGTGTTATCCGAGTAGAGAGCTATTCGTCGATTGTATGCTGAATAGAAAAAGACAAAGTCATGGTTGATCAATACAATATGAATTATGAACGCCTACATGAAAAAACTGGATGTTACAAGATTGTAAAAATTTACAGAGTTGAATCGAAAAGAGACTCCCTCCCCCAATCGGTAGTAAAACAATTCACTAAGATGTTTGCCTGACCATCCGTAACTGCGGCCATGATCCCATCACAGGAACTCATTATTGTGAACGGTACTCGGTTGACATTCATTCACATTCTATACACGTTACTGTCTTGTTGGTAATTGCCGGTTTTTTTGTGACAAGTGGAAGGGTAAAAACAAGAATAGTTCGACGTCTTCAGATAAATCACTTTGTAATCGCAACAACCTTGAGACGGGAATCAGCCTTTACCAGTTTAGAACGTAAACTAAAATGAGTGCTGAACAAGTGTATTCGAAATGCTCGACTGTTGGTAATTGTTCCATGGATGGCCAACTGTCATTGAAAGATGAGTCCTAATGGTAAGACTTATTGGTGTCACCAGCTTGGAACGCAAAGCTATCATTTCGTGTGAAGCGGTAAAGCCGGATTACAGCGTTGTCATCCTGGAACACANGCTGGTTTCTGTTTTAGCTGTGGTTCAAATTGCATGGCATACGGCGTTAGGTATTGACGCTTCCGTCGATCAAAATCACAACCCACAATTCTCATCAGATCAAACAGTCCTATCCTCTTGTAATTTCAGTACATGCATTCTGTTTGTATGCCTATATCCCTTCGATCTTCAGACTCTCATCCCTCCATTTATAATGCGTAGCCAAAGTCTCGCATCATCGATTCACACCATTCTGTTCCCCGTCAATGACCCACATGCAGGTATGCATTACCCACTCGAGACGGGCCTTTTGATGAGAGTTGGTCATTTGAAGAATCTACACGGGCAGTCGTACATTTGGACCATAGTTCTCGAACACTTGTCTTGGTGCACCTTCTGATTTGAGAAAGATGTATTCCTATTGTTAAGGGTGATGAGATTACAACAAGGTGATCTTTACGCAGATATTGAAGAATTATTCGCTGTAGCCTGCTGTTTTCATTGAAGACCAACCAGTAACGGAGTCTCGAAATTCAGGAAATTTGGGTGCATCGCTTTGCACCTTGTGCGTGTATCTCGATGTGACGAAACGTGTTTTCGGTTTGTTTCACCAACAGTGTAGAGTGGGGTTACGTAAATGCGGATGGAAAACGGCAGCGTTCAGCGACAAACGATAATGTGATGATTTTCGCTACACTACACAACACAGACCAGTGCTGCAGGGGTAAACATCATAATCAGAAGGACATGCGACATGCACTCTGGTACTCGGTACAGATTATCGAACAGAACGATGGTTCAGGTGACTGCCGAGAACAAATTCAGTTCAGTTTTTACAACCATTAACCATTCACTTTCGTGCGCCGGTTTTAGTTGCTATCTTTTGATACCCCATTTGGATAAAAGAGTAGAGAACAAAGGATACCACAACCCCAGGGACTCGTTAAACCTCGTCGATATACAATACAGCGAACAATGAAGCACACAATGGCAGTATGCTGTCACGGAATCAAAACTGGAAAACATACGCAGTCATTACCGAGTTATCTGTCGGGTTGGGTAAACTCTTTTCAATCGTCACACTTCACCGCACACCCTAAATGAATTCAATGAACAGGGTAGCCGTAGAACTACTGCTTGTCATTGAAGGTTACCGATTTCGCATCTGGTTTCCCTACCTTGGTCGTTTGATTGGGTGAATACGAAGGCTGTTATACAACTTCATTCACATGGGATAGTATATTTGGCAACAAAAAAGAATCCATCTGAGGTCGCCAAAAAGATTTGACATATCTTAGACTTGAAATAGCAAAATGCTGTCAGTAAGATGGATCAAAAACCCTATTTCCAGAGGAATCATTACTCGGGTAAGTTTGCACTCGTTCGGGTGTTTCTGTTAGGAAAATAACAGGGCACTGTACCATTCCCTGTTGAAGAAACGAACGGAAGCATCTTGACGGCTAAAAAATCATGAAATTGGGGCAATCGGTGGCGGAATTTCTATCAATTTATTAAGAAAATCTCTGTTATGTGCAAAAGTAGTGGACTGTAACACCGATTGACAAAGAACAGCTAGAATTCGAACCCGGAACGAGTCATTTATGTTGGATCTTAACAACCGACTCAGGTGCTATTAAAATTATTCATTCACAGTCAATTTACTAGGTTTAGTTACGAAAAAAAAACAGAAAAACTCACTGAAATCTGCGTCCGGAACGGCACAGTACCCAGATGAACACGGACTGGCACTTAACGAGGATGCACACGATGCACGACGCGACGAACCCGTATCTCCATTGATGGGAGCGCTAAGCATTGAGGGTTGTGAGGTAGACAGACAGACAGTACTCATAGGGGACGTTAGTACCGGGATAGAGATAGGATCGGGACCTAGTGTGATCGGTTGGACCTTAATAAGCCGATCCAGGGATACAGAAAGCTGATCGTGTACGATGAAAATAGCAGCTACGACCCCGGTCAGACACTCTTCCACAGTTGAACTGTAGTTGCGAACCGATCCGGATGTTTGACCAGCTGAACTCACTGCACACAAGAAGCGCAGTTCTCTAGACAGGCCTTGTTTGGGTAACCATACGATTCCGGTGCCGGCGATGCTGTTAGAGAGAACCAGAGATCGGAAGCACCAACACGTAACAATGAGAAAATTCACAATAGATGGCCGCAATAAAAAACACCAATGACGAATATATGGTATCCCGTGGTTACAGTAGACCAACACAGTGATGGCTAAACCCTGGTTTGCTTTTGACGTTAGTTGGCTGGACTTTGGTTTGTTCATTAGAAGCACAATCTTCCGGAATATGGATTGCTGATCGGTTCCTAGAGAGTTACCTGTAATGGGTTTAATCACCACCGTTTACGCTCTGTCGAATTCAGCTCCTTCGATTGAAACCGATCGAAACTTTTATTTTATTTTGAATGCTTAGACTCAGAACTGGTTTGACAAACAGCTACATCACCAGCATGTGGGTTGGTGAACTCGGTTTCAGGTCACGGATGCACATAGAAAACACACAGGGAAACAGAACCGTTAACCAGAACAGCCAAATGTTCTCTGTACCCGACAGCGGAGGGAACATGAAAAAGAGTCAAAGACGAGTGAAAAATCTGAGAAAGAACACAGATGCGTCTAACAATTCAGTCACATAACGAGCGACAGCATTCAACCTTGATCTGATTGTTTCAAGTGCAAACTAAAGAGGATCTTCGGGGTAGTTGAAACAAGCAGTTAGACGTTTGAGAATGCCTCCCCCCTCGTCGTGCCAATTGAAGACCACATGACATTTGATCAATAGGCCGACAACGTTTGGCTGGAATATAGGATTGACAGGGTTTAGGAGTAGCAATAATTGTGACGGATCCCCAACAATCATGGATAGAATACACACAAAAGGATTAGCAAGGAAGTAAAGGCAACAACGTCTTATGTTCGAAAGAGTGATATAGTTTTACGAAGGAGTTTGAATGCCTCTTCTCTCGAAAAGGGGATAGAAGTAGCAGAATCGTCCGGAAACTGGGAGGATCAAGGCTCCGATAATTGTATAACTGTGCGGTTTACACTGTCAACTTCCATAACACAGCTCGTTGGTTTAGAGTACTTTTCACATGGAAACCAGGTACCTGTCTTTATATGTTTCCTGTTGTGTCTACATAGGAGTTGCTAAGCATAGGACGAGTCGAGTTGTTTTTTTTTCCTTTTTCATCAAAGCGAAAATGAATCAATCTGTGATATCCTATGCCCTCAACCAATGGCACACGGGATACGAGAAGCCAGTTTATCGAATCAGTCTGCCGACAAACAGCTGCTACCTCAGATCATTTAACAAATAGCATTCAGTAACAAGATTTTCTGTGAACGAATTACACATGATTTGATATTCGAGATTTAGTGAATCACGAGCGAAGAATAAATCGAGTGATGGGACGATCTGGGGAATGATTTTTGCGTCCTATCATCCTTGCTGCTTGAGAATTGCCGACAGATCAATGGACCACGAAAAGATGCGCTGAGTGTCAGTAAAAATTTGTGATTGATGAAAGGATAACCAGGGTGTTGCCAAGCAAGATAAACGAAGAATACTAGGCAAAGTTGTCTTTTTGTGTCAAATCAAGTCAAGACATCGCTTTTATTTGCTTCAAGGCAGGTAAATATTTAGATGCCATATAATCATTCTTCTGTAATAAAATATTGGAACGGTAGAGACAGTGTTCATGATAAAACATTAAGCACATAAAAGATTAAGCAAATTCAGCAGAGTTTGACTTTGAGGTTTTCAATGATGGGATTAGCGATATTAGGAAACTGTGCAAGGTACCATAGAACAGGCGACATGTCTGTTGTAGTGCGTGGAGTTATGTGCTTGTACTTGGAGTTTATGGGGTGTACGGGATATCTGATAGGAGTAGCAACTACCATATCCTCTTGGGGGCAAACTCCTTCGCTTTGGTCTCCACCAAGTACTCAACTCTCGTCTGTGACATCTCAAAGATGAGGCAGAATGAAGGCAAAGGAGGTATAAAGTCCTTGACGAACCGGTGTACGGCATAAAAAGGCAGCCACTGCTGAACAAGTGGACGAGATCTACTATTATGATTCCACATGGCGCTGCCTGAACGAGGATAGTTGTTTATTATGGATAACAGTCAAAGTTAAAGTTTTATTATGGGAATTACTTACAAGCTCATGCTTCTCTTGTCCCCATAGGATATTTACACAGATGAATTGGTTCTCGGCGAAAAAAATTACATACAGTTTCAGGTAGGAGACTCTAGAGAATCTTGGCTTCAATGAATTTGCGTTTGCTTTAATGGTGTAGGAATGTGAGATGTACCAAGGTTTTATCGAATCTCCGCTTAAAGGATTCAATAGTTGGTGCACAAGCGACGTGAGATGGAAGAGTGTTCCAAGTACTGCATACTCTGACTGCAAAAGATTGGCGCCGGCATTCCATTCGACACTTCGGAATCAGTAGCTTGAAATGGTGTCCCCTTAGGTGTGCATTGTTCGATGACACGAGCAGCTGCCGACATGGATGGTTCGGGTTCTGCAGTATTTGATACGTCAAAATCAAGCCTCCCCGAATTCGGCGGTACTGTGCAGAACATAGTCCCAATGATCATAATCTCTCCTTACAGACGAGGCAATGCAATCCCTTGACTATCTTGGTGGTCATCCTTTGTAGGCGCTTATTATATCGGTAAATTGACAAACATACAATAAAATGCCGCATTTGGAAGGAGTTTTCAGAATTTCCACACGTACGCAGGATAGGTAATGGAACGGTCCAGTGGTAGATGCCCATTCCTGGAGTTACTATAAGGTACACAGCAGTCCACACTTGGTTGTGGGAAGCTTAGAGGTGTGGCCTCGAAAAAACAGAGGGACTCTAAGGACATCTCTCATACCAAACTATCGTAAACATTCATATTGATGGTGAGTGAACTAAGTACAGAGTAGATCGATTACAAGCGACTAAATACCATTCTCTGAGAGAGTAGGAAGAAGTGTTGTCCTATCGACACAACTGAGGGCGTCACAGCCAAATGACTTCGCATTTCCGGTCCAAAGAAGAAAATGCACCGTGAGTGAAGTGCAATTCACTGGATGAAATCCCTTGAGACCTGTTTGTACTGAATAATAAGTTTATACACTTAATAGGTTTCATCACATTCGTATTCCACGTGTGGAGAATACGTGAACCCACGAACAAAAAGACAAGAACGTCATAACAGCAGAGCCTCGAATGGGTTCACCCGAGCATACTAAAACTTTACGTGTTTTCTTTTGTGAAGGCACACAAATAACACTTTCCTCATGCTATCAGCGTTGACAATGAGCTATGATGGTTTGAGATTTCAGTTTGTACAACCACGAACCATGCACTTTTGTGCGCCGGTTTTGGTTGCTGTCTTTTGGCCGCCCAATTGGATAAACAGTGGGAGAAAGACAGGAAAGTTGAAAGCAAAGTCGAATTTCTGTGGATTGATGTTGCAAAGAAATTGAGAAGATGCCCGAACGCCACTGTTTACGACACCCAGCCATATCACTCAGTGCCTCTAACAATCGGCAACGACCATCCCGAGATCCCCAGTCAATGAGCCTAATGGGACCTATGTGACCCAGTCCCCTGGTTAGGGATTTCATACCGTCGAGCCAGGTTGACCACACTTGACTTTATTCTACCCACTATCTGCCTCGGCAAACATCGCGCACCGTGGAAACCTATCTGGTGACTTGCGTAACACACCCCAAAGAACGTAATCTATGGAGGCCGACCACTTGCCCCAGCGGGCGATCGCAGTTAACTAAACCTCTGCGCCTTACCTCAGCACTGCTCGTCCGGCTACTCCACCAGATTCGTGCAATGCTGCGTAGACAGCGGTGTTCAAAACACCGACAATCTATTTTTATCCTGTTCGCTTAATAGACGAATCTCTGCACCGTAGAGCAGAACTGGCCTAACTGTTGCAGGATATACTCTACACTTCACAGGGAGACGAGTGTTGCGACGGCGCCAAAGATGTCTCAAGTTGGCAAATACCAACCGAACCTTCCGTAAACGCACCGACATTTCATCTGTGATGCGTCCGCCAGATGAGATACACCTGCTCTAATAACAAAACTTGTCCACTTCCTCTACTACTTCCCCAGTCAGGGTGAGACTGAGGGCTGGGCCAACCCAATCTTGTGGTAACATTTTACACTTTGAAGGTGCAAAAGGCATATCAAACATGGCTACACTGGTACTCAAGCTATCTGAAAAAGCTTGCAACTTACCTGGATCTTCAATTACCAGCACAATGTCGTCTGCATACTCCAGATCAGATAGTCTTCCGCCTGGAAGTAAATCGATGTCGCTATCCTCAAACGAGGATAGGGCTATTTAAATAATCGGTTAGTGATCAGGACGAATAAACCAACATGAAAAACAATTCCCAGGCGCAGGTTAAACGGCGCAATGGTTCACAGTAGAAAGGGCGAACGGGTGATCACTGACCCGACCCCCGAACGTCGCATGCACGTGGCACCTTAGCCAAAGCAACCATAGTGATTGATCTTTCGGATCAATTATGGGTAGTGATTACTAATCACAGAAAATTGATTGAAGACGTTGAGTGAAGTAAGCACCCGGGGATCTCCGATTAGGTGAAATAGCAAGAGGGATCACCACTTACTCTGCTCTATTTGTGCAGAATGACGAAACACAATCCACCGCGGATTTTGTCGATGATACACAAGGTATAATTGGCCAAACTTGAATGGTCCATGATATACTAAATTCGTCAGAAAACCCGCATTTAAGAGAAATTACGTTATTGCAAATCAGTATAAGGTCACTTGTATTAGGTTTAAGTAGTACATAGCGAATTCTGATCCGTAATTCCAGGCTCCCATAGATCGCGATGCATTCTGCGCTATTCCTTTCTGGTGAACAAAATATGTACCACAGGTACTGCCCGTTATGCTTGCGTGCCTTTTTACTAAACAGGATCACCAAAACAGCTGATATCGGAGCTGACCTCTGCACAATTATACGGATGTTCGTTTTCTAGTCACCTTTCGAGTACGAAACATGGGAAGATCATGGGTCATCGAAAGTATATTTATACAAATACAATAATTCACCTTAACTCTTCTTTATTCAATGTATTCTCCAAATGGAACGATATCCATATCCATTAAAAAAAACATCAGACAATTCCTTTTGTTGTGATTCGTTTCGATCACGTTCACGATGCATACAGTCTGTCTGTACGATCACGTGCATACAACTTAGCGTGTAGCGGACTGTGACCGTTCCTTGTTTTGGATCAAATTAACTTCCTAGCTGCATTGTCTTGCATTGAACATTGATTACAGTTGCTGTACTTTATTTGTGTGCGGTTTGTGCTGTGCTTCTTCCTCTTGATCAAATCAAAACTAACCTAGAAATCGGAACACATTGTATTGACAGATTAACAAAGCGGTATACAAAATGCTTGGTTAACGGAGTGTTTTGTGTGATCTAAGTCACGTGAAAAACTTGACAGAAGCCTCGGGTTCAATTGTGTCAGCCGGTACGACGAATCCCGATGCTGAGAAGAAGGATTAACTGTCTCCGTGATTCGTATTCTTCCTGTAGGCTCCCATTTGTGTTCAGATGATCACAAAGTTTTACATCAACACTAATACCTTTCCTGTGCCAATAATTTCACCGACGTTTGGTCAAAAACAGTAGAAAAAATTGCACCGACCATTGATTTGCTCTGCGTAGAAACAGAGTGAGAGTATTTAAAGCACTTGCCGCATGAATTGAAAGTTGAGTATTATATAAAAGATCACAATTGCACAAGATTAGTCTTTTTTATTACACAACCAAGTGTGATGAGCAGTAGACGGGGAAAACCCCACAGTCACGAAGACCTGTTGTTCAGTGGTGGAAACCGGCAATCTAAGCCACGGGACTTGGAGTGGTGAACCACCCAAGGCCCCGATAGTTTAGGCGTGGTATTGAAACGGACGAGAGCAGAGCTGCTTACCGTCAAAGTCGGGCGGCGATGGCGGGGCTCGAATCTCGGACCATAGGGTCCAAAGCAGGCCGATAACAGCGACTAGACCACTACGCCACCACCACCCAACTATCTTATTTTTCGTTCAGATACTCTCGAAAATGCGTATATTGCACCACAATGCAATCAGTCTCGTTTTACGTTTGCCAGACCATGAGTTTGTATGTGGGAGAAGACACCTGTCGAGTTGAGGTTTACATGGCGGGTTGGAGCGCTCGGGTTAGAAACATCGAACTAAAACGTCATGCATCCGCAAATCGTAATGAAAATATCGTTAAAACAACAAAATGGAATAAGTGAGTGTTCGGACAAGTGCTGCGTATGCTTAGCGTTCGTCTACTGCACCGCTCCTTTTTCCAGTTATCACTTCGAAGAAGCTCGGGAGAGCAGAGCTGTATGCTACCGAGCGCGTCCCCAGGTCGCGGATAGGAGAACGGCCGT
>UZAN01057228.1:0-12993 GCA_900618425.1 Echinostoma caproni
TTGACCACCCATAGCTGACAAAATCACCTGATCAACACGGATGCCATAATCAGCTCTCCCTTGCCCTCTGTCCACATATGGCATATCCCCATCCATCCAGCCAACCCTACCTCCCTCGAGGCGGCAATAACCAGGATCGGTTGCTTGCTGTCACTGGACACGGGCCAGTTTTTTCCTGTTTCTCCTCGTCCTTTTGTTGATAGTTCTGATTAAATATGCCTAATTTTGTTCCCGGTTTGTGGCCCGACATCACACAGCTTTCTGTACATAATGTTCTTGCCGTCCGTACTGCTGGTTTCACGACCACGACCTCTACTTATCACACAGACATCCCAGACCGAGTTTNTATTCAATCATTTTTATACATACACCCAGTTATGCATACTTGTATCCTAATAGGTATATGTGCGTATCTGAGAGTACAAGAATTCGAACCAAGGGGTTGTTTATTAATCGCAGAGGATATTTCAACTTGCATCACTCTTTGCTATTCACCTCCCCATCTACGATCGAAGGCATTATTTGTACATATTGCTAGTTCCTATGGACTTATTTTTTTTTGTTTTTCCGGTCCCCTTCCACCCTGTTTTGGTGGAACGTGATTCCTTATTGCATTCTCCCCCGACTTCTGTAAACGTGTATGCCTCATCTTCCAGTGAACTGTTGGCAGTGTCTTCTGTCTTGCTTGTCCGAGTGACCCACGTGAGCCCGTTCGTTATTCTAGGTACAGCTGAATGGTTTGTCAATCTGCTATACCCGGTCGTGTTTTCGTGATCTCCTACTACTCCTTCGCTTCAAACACAGCTGATATGTTTACGAAATCCCTAGTTACCAGTACAATCTCATCATTAACTAATACCATTATAATTGTTTCCATAATAAGTACCATTCTCATCAGTACTTCTATCATTGAGTCTAGTCTTGTCGCGATAGCCACTACTCCGGTTTTTTATACGGAAACGTTTTCTCGCATTTTCATCCCGTCTCTGTCTCACACACTTCCATGAACAAAGATAAATCTAGTGTGCATAGTTATCGTGAATTCAGGCATGGCTACTAGTGAACTTATTTGGGCTTTAAGATCCGTAATCAGTTTGCCTTGATTTACTACTGCTACTTCTCTTTCTCTTCCATTTCAACCTTCTCTTATTCATTCTTTTTTCTTTATGAATGAGTTTACTGTTGCTCTTAAGAATTCTTTTTCGCTCAACCGTTGTTCAGTTTTCTATGCCGTATTGTAAAGCTATTGTTTTTCTTCAAAACGCAGCTGGTGAAATATCGCAGCCCCCTGCTTAGGGTGTGTATCTTGTGTCTAATCAGTGACGGTAATTAGGCCATTCTCAATTTGCTCGCGCATCACAACGGCAAACGTTGTTCCACGCAATTGTGAGCGCACGTCCACACCAAACTCATCTCTTCTCTTTTCACACATATGGCATTATGGTTTGTTTATTGTCTCGTTTCATGGTCGCTAGCGCTTTTTGTCCCCCATACTTCTCTCGTATGAGTTCCTGCCCACCCATTGGTTTCTTCCTAATCTTCACCTCTATCCTTATTCAAGTGAAACAGGGCCGTATCAAAATGCGTTCTGTTGAGGGCTTGGAACTCGTAAAATCCCGGTCATCTAAGTTGCTTGTAGCTCTGTATGTGTACAAATATATAGACAGCCACTGAACAGTTTGTCAAGCCCGTGTTCCTAACCCGCTCGTTTCCTATCTGGGTGTATCTCGATAAAGTTTTAATAGTATGTAGACCTTGAGGTTAGGGATGTAATTGCATATACCCTAAATTAAAGTTGTATTGTGAGAAATGCTTACAATCCCAAGCTTTTCTCCTCCCCTCGGATATCTACGCAATTGAATCCTTTCTCGATCACCAGTAGTTCAGAGTAGATAATAACAAGTTAGTCGTCAATTTACTTGCAATTTTAGTTGTGTACAATGTAAGGTGTATCAGGGGTTCGTCGAGTCTGCTGGAGAAATTCAACAGTTGCCGAAGAACTGACGTGGGGCGAGAGAGCGTTCCAGTTAGCACACTCAGGTCAGTTCAGTTCTTACAACCATTAACCATGCACTTTCGTGCGCCGGTTTTGGTCGCCCATTTGGATAAAATAATAAAATGATGATTAAAATGTTGAGAGCAGATTTAAGCGGAAGGTAGCATATTTTCATAGACTGAAGTTACAAGAATAATGAGTAGATGCATGAGCGCCGCTGTTTGCAACACCCAACCATATCGCTCAGTGTCTCTAACCACCAATGACCATGATCTCTGGGCCCGCAGCCAGGGAGCCCAACGAGACCCATGTGAGCCAGTCTCCTGGTCAGGGTTTTCATACCCTCACTCCAGCTCTTAGCTTAACCGCCCTTCATTTTTTGCAACTGCTACCTGCCTCGCCAAGCATCGCTCGTCGTGGCAGCTTGGTGACATACGTATCACATGTCCCAACCAGCGTAATCTATAGAGGTCGATTACCTTTTCCAGTGGACGACCGCAATTACCTAAAACTCTACACCTAACCTCTGCACTCCTTGTCCGGTTTCATCACCAGACTCGTGCAATACTGCGTAGACAGCGGTGTTCGAACACCGATAGTCTATTCTTATCTTGTTCCCGTAATGCCCAAGTCTCGTAAAGCAGAACTGGCCGAATTGCTGCAGCATATACACGACCCTTCACAGACAGCCGGATGTCGCGACGGCGCCATAGATGTTTCATTTTGGCAAATGCCAACCGAGCTTTCTGTATGTGCGCTGATACTTCATCTGTGATGCGTCCGCCAGGTAGCAAAACTTGTCTACTTTCTCTACAACCCTGTCGAACACCACTTTCCGTGGTGAACTCGGGTGAAAAAGTGCTATAAGCTCGGCTTCAACTATTATTATAGAGGGATTGTAATATTGAAATAAACTTCTCGGGCACACCCTTCGGGGAAAAGGCAGCGCCATTGACGGCAAGCGACTGATGCTGGCATCCCAATTGACACTTAAGGAATCACTAGCTTGAAAAGGTGTAGATTTTGGGCGACAGCGTGAGAAGCGGACGACATAGATGGTTTGGGTCCTGTAATAATTGACACCAAAGTAGTCTCGAATTCCGCGGTGCTGATTGGAATATAATCCCAAGGTTTATAATCTCTCCCCAATCAATGCAATCCCTTGACTATCATGGTGGTAATCCTTTGTGGATAATCCAGCATCTTACGGTCACGTTGTAGCCATGGTCTCTGGGCTTTGGCAGCTTACTCTGTGTACGGTTGAATGCACACTAATAACACACATGGGAACAGTGCTGACTCGAACAGACCAGTGACGCGCGTGAGGAAGGAGACATTCTTCATAGATGGGGATGAATCCCTGGTGCAATAGATCGAGCAGCTTAAGTCTTCCTGAATAATGATCTCTAGGTCTTGACTTGTTAAGGTGTATCGAACAGACCTCGCTTTCAACCACTGAATCGTACCATCACAGGTGTTGGTTAAACTCGTGCAACATGAATGTCGTTTTGCAATACATTTCAGTTTTCAATATGACACTTGTGTATTGATTTCTATAGGCGGAGTGTATTTATTCGGGACTTTGTTATTAGTTCTCTTCTATCATCGTTTGAATTTGAGCGAATACATTCAATTACGCTGTGTTGGAAACGGGGATAAGTTAGCTACCTCGACAGTGGTCGTCAGTCGATAGGGTGCGGCATGTATTAGAGGAAACTGGTAAATGCTGTTTGGCAGTCAACTCGACTGACTCCATGGAAAGGTGACTATCTCCAGTGCTAAAAAATGAAGAAGGACAAATGGAAGACCGGTAAAATTAAAGTATAATAACTGTGTTGAATAATCTCTCTCTAACTGAAAGTCAATCTTTTGAAGATTATATGCAGTCTATTGTTTCCAAACAGATGGAACAAAACCGTCTGTGACTTAATCCTACCAAGGTAATGGGTGAGTTTCCTACCAACCTTGAGCACTATGTTCACAATCAATTGAGCATAAATTTGGACAAAGTGCTGTTGGAATTGTTATCTCTGGGACCAAAGTTTTGTCCGAATAGGAGATGAAACCAATAGGATATCGAGGTGGAATTTGCGCAACTTTGTGATCTGGTTCCCTCTTCGTCATTGGAGCTGGAAAGGCTTAAATCTACTTTGGCGAATGCTTGCAATCATCTAAATTTAAATGAATTAATAACTACAGAACACGTCAGACGATTTGGAAAACTTCAGAAAAATAAAAATGTCCAGACCAGATAAGGGGACGGTGATCGTGCTGCTAAATCGAATAGGCTACATTGATAAGATAACTACCATTGTGAGTGATCGTTCGAAATTTACCAAGTCGACGGAGAAGAATAAGACTACTCAAATAGAATGGCGCTTTCTAAGCTTTTGTGATGCTTAAAACGGGATTCGTTGATGCGTCCATTTTTGAACGGGACTTTTCCAAGGTTGTATGGATTTCCAAAAGTACACAAAGGTAGAATACCATTACGACCGATTTTGGATACGTGCGACTCGCCATATCGTGCCCTGGCAAATTGGTTGGTCAAATTGTTAGAACCCATTCGGGTTAGTATGGCAAAAACCAGTATCAAAGATACATTACTTTTGTGAACAAAATTCGTGACGAACTTGGTCGATCGAACAACACCCTCGCTGGACTTCAGTTCGTTATTCACAAATGTTCCCATCAGCGAAACGATTGAATACCTGTGCNAAAACAAGTGTAGAGCTTGGTGTCCATCTGGATGATCTGAAACAATTGCTTTGTTTCTGCACGTACAATGTTCATTTCAAGTTTAACGATGAGATCTATCGACAAAAGGATTGCATGGCCATGGAGTCTTCGCGCCGATCGCGTCTTGCGTGTTTATTCATTGCGAAACTTAAAAACACTCAATTACAATCATCCATTGAAGACTGTATTCTATACACGCGGTACGTAGACATTTATTGTGTGGTCAACGCAACATCGAACACAACGAAACTATCAAACAGGTTCAGCAGGGCGCATCCCAATATAACATTTACTTTAGAAATAGAGTGTAGCAACAAATTGCTGTTTATAGATGTCTGCATCACCCGTCGATCACTTGTTTCGGTGCAGCGTTCTGGGCATTGGAAAGACCATTTGCGAAGCTTTGTGCCACTGAAGTTAAAAAGTAACCTGGTTTGTTTCTTAGCGGATAGGGCAAGAAAGATCTATAGTGAGGACACACTAGAAGAAGAACTATGTGCCATGAGATCTATCTTGGCAGTAACGGGTATGCGGAGCGTTCAGTCGAAAAGATGATTCAGTGCACGGACAACTCTATACAAATCACCGAGGTTGTCGGATGCTGGTTACAGCAGAAGCGGTGGACATTCGTCCGCACAGCCCCCATCTGTGTGCCCAAAAACAATTTGTACAGGTGCTTAAGCTTCCTTGGACCACCCCCTCCCCCACAGGCGGCATCACGAGTAATCTCGAGGATAGAATGAGTGAACAAAAATATATGATCGTAGTGAACCCGATTTTCGGCCTCACGATCAAATCTTTTCTTGTAATCTGTGATTTTATTTTATTTTCCCAAGTATTGGTATATGCATTGACATGTATTAGCACGAAAACGATTTTGTTCGCCACTCGATTGATTTGTTTGAAATGTGCTCTGTGGGACTACAATAACTCTCAAGCAAAATGGGTCGTTTTTATAAATAAATTTTACTAATGGTTTTTACTGATGCACAAGCAACCGCCGTCAAAATGGAGAAATCGTACACTTTAAGGGCATTCTACTCATAGAAGAAGAAACATAAGTACAATACACATGTTGCGTCCAATGTAGGGCAATATCACATTCGATCCCGTGAGTTAGACTCGGAACACAAAGTGCTGAGAGGAGCAAATGTGCTGCACATATTTGATCAATACCTGCAGTGTTGAAATCTGCTTGGAATGCACCGACGGAATGTGTCTGGTCCTCTCTACCCATTCGGTGAGAGATTATTGTTTATCGGACTCGAAATTTGGTAGTGTTTTTCTGCTTTTCAGCACTCGTATTGATTTTGTCATCATCAGTCTTATGTTAGCTCAAACTGTTGATCTCAATTTTGGTAACTAGTCTTCAGCAATTTCATTCCATGAACTGCCTCAACCTAAATCAGTTTAATTTTGTATTTCCAATACATTTGGATTCCAATAGCAATGATACACAAAGTAGGTTTGCATCATTTTCTCATATATAAATATAGATATATATACATATTATATACGTCTGACGCCAGACTGTGCCAAACAAATTGTGGTACAATGCTATTTATGAAAAAGAAAATGTTCCATAATTTCATCAATACAGAAAGAAGACAAATGTCGCGAAATGTTAACATTTCGTTTATTCTTCCCAGTCGCTGACTTAAAACAAACAGGCACATATATAGCACATGGGATTAATCATTTATGGTGAACGAACGTGCACAAGCATACAGAGATTACTAAATCTAGAATTAGAAAGTCAACTCCACGGCAAGTGGATTGATTGTATCAAAAACTCCTGTGCGCACAAGGTGGGGTTATGTAATCGAATACGCAGTGCTACACTAATTGCCAAAAGTTTAGCATTGGGTTTACGTAATAGTGGTTTCAAAGACGAACTTATCAACCGTGTGTCTTGCTGCCATGAGATGTTTTGCAACAGATGACCCTGGATTTCTTGTAAGCACTTGGTCATCAACTGTCATCGATTTCACCAGCCACTTTGGAATATGTTCGGTCATCTGTTGTGAGAGCTGACGGTTTGTTCTGCCTTAGTATGCGTCACCGCAATTGCAGGTGAGCTGGTGTACAGTGTGTGACACGGAGCTGGTTTACCAGCCAAGTTTGCGTTTGTCCAAATCAATTCCACAAGTGGAGGCAATGAGTCTGAGTTGAGCAGCTGGGAATGTACGGTTAAAGCTGACTTCAGCTTGTGGCGCACATCATTGCCAATGTGGTCAACTTCGAACGCAAGCTTGATGTAGATGGCCTTTTTACTGACATTTTGGGTTGGGTTACCTTTTGGGAATGGTCTACTATGAATATCTGTAAACCTCTCCGGGTAACCAATTTTTCACAGTGTTCTCCTTAGGAAATCTTCTTCCTTTAGTGTATCTGGAGAGAAATGTTTCTCGCCTGATGAAATAAAGTTCTCACAAGCCCAGGTTTGTAAGTGGTGGGGAAAAAGTGAAGGTATTGGCCATTCCATGTCTCTTTTTGGTAGACTGAGCGTTGTAGTGTCCCATTTATCTGCATTGTAACTTTTACGTCAGGAAAAGATAAAGCGTTATTGGTTTCCGTTTCATGAGACACTGATAGATGTGGATGAACTGAGTTAAACTGTTGTAAAAGTGTTTTAAAATGTTCATCATCTGTAAGAATGAAAATATCGTCCACATAACGTTTGTACAGGGTGGACTTAGAAATATTATCACCTAGCTTTTTCTCAATCATGCCTAGAATAAAGTCTGCCAAAATGGGCCCCAGTGGACTGCCCATTACCACGCCATCGACCTGTTTGTATGTGGTCCCTTCAAACTCAAAACGAATGTTTTCTTTACATATAAGAATAAGTTCTCTTAAATATTCAAGAGGAATATCAAGTTGAAAATTGCTTGAAGAAATATAATCACATAAAAAATCAATTGTTTCGTAAAGTGGTACATTAGTAAAAAGTGAATCCACATCTATCGAATACATTCTCTCCTGGGATATTGTAATATTATCCAAAATATGTGAGAAATCAAAAGAATCTTTCACACAATGGGGCATGAGAGACTTACGAATGGGATCAAGAATGTCTACCAGCCATCGGGCGAGCTTGTGATACGGTGAGTTTTGCATGCACAAAATTGGTCTGAGCGGAGTCCCACGTTTGCGAATCTTGGGAGAACCCCTCATTTGCGGTGTTTCCGTTCCTATTGGCTTTGGTTGTTCGTACTGGGCTTCGGAAATGTAACCATGAAGCAACAAAAACTGTAACTTTCTTGCAATAAGGCCTTCGGTGAGATGATTATTGTCCGTTGTACCGTCGATTTGGAATTCTGTAGCATCCGAAAGAATTTCATTCATTTTGCTGATGTAACTGTCTGTTGTCATAATTACTGTTCCAGATCCTTTGTCTGGTTTCAGAAATTTGTTCTTTGATTGCTTTGTAGTGTTCTGGAGTAAGACAACAGTGTTATCGAATCGGTACCTTAACGTAGAAATGACTAACATCTACCAGTTTCGCCCGGATAAACCCGGCGTTTGCGGCCGACGTATATGAAATTTCTTTAAACTGATCATAAAAATTTTCGAACTGAACACGAGTTTGCAGATTGTCAACCTTTCTTGGTGAAATTTGGAACTTCATCTCCATGGATAGAGCATCACATTGTGTTTGTGCGAATGCCACAGATGCGAGATTGTGAATGTGTTCAGATTGAATGGAAAGCACAGGTGAACGGTTCCGTGGCAATGAACCAATTAGTTTTTCCGTGGTTCTTTCTCTTGTCTTCTGGAGGGTGACTTTGGAGAAGTTTTCAAATTTGATTCGATAAATCAAGTTGAGGCATAGAAGAAGAGCTGTAAAACGTTGTTGTGTCTCAATAAACTTGGTCATTTAGGCAAGTAAAGCTTCCATGTGAGACGAACTAGGTTGATTTCATTCTCTTGTAAGTTTTCCTTCAGGAGCAATTTCAAAAAGTTACGCGGAAATTGACCAGAACATATACAATCCTTGGAAAATTGAACACGAGTTCGTTCAAACATAGATTCGCACTGCAATGTGAGCAAACTATCAAGCGCTCGCGTGGTGGAAGTAGGGAGTCTTCGATCTAGAAATTTGAAGCCTTGAGTTACCTTTGTGCATTTCATCAACACAGAGAGGAGACAAATGTCGCGAAATGTTAACATTTCGTTTATTCTTCCCAGTCGCTGACTTAAAACAAACAGGTACATATATAGCACATGGGATTAATCATTTATGGTGAACGAACGTGTACAAGCATACAAAGATTACTAAATTTAGAATTAGAAAGTCAACTCCACGGCAAGTCTTAATTTGTTAATGTGGTCAGGTTGCCCCGACCAAAGAAAATGAATTTTCTTGAGGAATGCATAACCGGTGCCTTCGGTTAGCCAAAGCCTGACCTTGAAGACAGCAGGGCAGTGTGTGAAAACCGTAATCCATCGAGAGCCAGTGTCCAGTTCATCGGATCATACGCCCTTTAGATGCTATCAAACGTCCAAGGTGCACCATACATCTTGATCTTCAATCAGTCTGGTAATCACTGCCACTACCGGGAAGGTGTGTGGTACGTGCACCTCATTGTTTGTTTGGAATCAGAGTTTTTGGCCAACTGCCCAAGGTGAATTACCAATAGTCCACCAACCCGGATGTCGGCTATTCGTCCTCTCACTTTAGTAGGAAAGCACCTCCGCAACGAGAAAGCAGTGAGACGCCTGGTGGTATGGGAGCATTTAGTGAGGGACAAGGGAAGCATGACCTACCGCTACCCTAGACACCCATCCCCGACCATACTGAGGCTGTCGGAGTCCTCCTTGATTTGAGTTTTATGAATCCGGCACTATTGAGATGAAAAAACTATACAACCGTCGATTTAACTGTGTGCGTTGGTTTTCGTCACTGTTTTATGCTATCCCTTTTTTCAACCGTGCGTAATGAGATCAGTAGCGATTCAACTAAGCAGTGTTATCAAACTGGCCATGAGTAAAAATCGCGATTGCCCGTTTTCAAAACAATTATTTGTATCGCTGTTTCAGTCATCGATTGCATTAACCGCTAGGTCTCAACCAGGAAGCCTATCACTACCTACATGTGAAGGTCTATTCGTCAAGTTTTGTATGCCATCTAGCTAGCCATATATTGTCACTGGCGGAGATTCAAATAAAGAATATAAACTATACGCATTGGCAATTCACAAAAGTTACTCATCAGTATAATGAAAACTGTTCGGTGAAATGGAAGGAGCCGATTTGTGGGTTGAATCCAGACCGATCATTACTATTTATTGCACACTGATGCTTGTTTAACAGCGGAAGGGGGAACTCCAACTTGAGGGCACCTGCAGTTCACTCATCCCGTCAAGACTACCTCTCAACGTGTCCTTACTCCCTGTATGTCTCTATGATCCTACGAGCCACGTTTGATGTATTCTCAAAGCCGAAAATCCAATCTCACTGGGTTGCTGGCGTCGGGATAGAGCCAGGTATCAAGACTGTTCGCTCGTATTTTGACTGGATTTATTTTAATAGCCGACATCGAAGTTGGGATCAACAACTACAGGCTGATACATCGGTGCTCATTCACCGTATCTGTGTACGCACCGACTGATTACAGTGCACCTGATACGGAGGCTAAATTCTACTAGAATCTCCCTTAAGTACTGCAAAATCTTTGTTCAAAATGTATTCAGCAGCACCAGCGCCATCATTGTCTACACCGCATTGCTCGAGTTTGGTGAGGAAACCCGTCAAGTATTATCGAGGTCAGGCGCAGAGGAAGACTCGTGCATTTACTCAATACCGCTTCAACCGTAATCAACTGAAATTGTGTGTTTTAACTTTGAAATTACTTCCATAGTTCTATTTCTTCCGTCGTCTGCACCCGAATGGGTGAAAAAAGACACGATTTAAAATCGCCCCATGAAAAAGCATCGGTCATGGTTGTACAAACTGAAGTAGTCCTTTTATGAGAACCGGAAACCTAGGTCCAGCGGGTCGCAGTTGTGAATCGCATAAGGCCCCACTAGTATAGATGCATTAAGCCAAACGACAGCAGAGCTGCCATACCATAGATTTTGAACTTCAAGTGATTCATCCACTCGCCCTCGTTTTCTTATGTTAGTGGCTGGATGAAATGCGTTTGACCTTCACAACGATTATTGAGTCCCACCGTATCTATCAGGAGCAGTGAGATTTTCGATGGAAGGAGCCACCGTAGTTATTTACAGGACCTTGATCTGAGAACTAGCATCTTGTCCACACGGTATACATGTAAGGTGAGAATTTCGGTACAACCAAAGCTGTATTTATACGGGTCTGCAATCATACAATGCACCAGGTGTCGGTAGACACTCGCGTTAGTGTTGGCTCAGATCTCTAGATTGTCAAGAGGTAAATACAAACCTGAGTAACCATTCTCACTGACTGGTGATTGTCATAGGTTATTTTTGGTGTATAGGTATACGAGTTAGGTACATTATTTCTCGTATCCTAAAGAATTGTCTCATGGTCTTTTAGTAGGTGTGCATGATTGGTTAGCCTCCTTTATTAATTTTTGTACTGGTTGACACAACGATACCCTACGTAAATCGGTCAGTATTTTATGAGTACCGGGGACACTGAGTTAGATTTTCCACTTTCCCCGGTTGGACACGGAACAAATTTCTCCGCAAGCGGATATTGTGCACCGGCATCGTCAAGCCTCCTCGGTGGTTAATCACTACACTAACAACGATACAACAATGATTTAAGCTTTACACTTTTTACCCTCAAAAGTTCATTATTGCTTTCGCGATTGCTTTCGTTGAACTTACAAGTGGTAGTCATGATGGATCAATCAAAAGGGAACTGCTCCCAACTGAAATAAGACAAACCACTTTCTGAATTTACCTGTGGTTATTTTGTATCGTTCCCTCAAACACCTGCAGCACATCACCTATACGTTGCACTGGATCTGAACTTACTAAAATCTCTACCTGCGATTTTGAATGAGAAATTAGTAAAGTGACTAAGACCAGGTTGAATATGCAGGCATGAAATTTGTCGCATTGTCCCGTCTACTGGTGAAAAGATTGTGGGACATGGAGATGACTTTGAGATTTGGCTGATCTGCTTGAGCAGAAAGTTTCTGAAAATCTACCCTTCCTCTTCGTACTGGAAACCTCAGTGTATGATCTGCTGTCGAAAATTACAAGGCGATTGCTTGGAGCTCTCTGTACGTCCTTCGGGAAATAAAAAGATGAGTAGGCTTAAGCTCCCACTCAGAAAAACTTGTTACCACGGAAAACCCTGTAGTTCTTTGAAAATCCTAGACCCGGTCATTTGTCAAGAATTTTTTCCCATCCATCCGGTAATCTGACCACCCGGAGGAATTTAGATTCTTTTGACCAAAAGGAAATTAGGTGAGCAGAGTGCGATGCGATGTGCATTGTCAACGTGCCACACATTCCGCTGGCAGTCGCTTCAAAAGAGCTGTAGCGTGGTTTTTTCTAGCTTTTTCGGATGTGTGATGCCAATGCACCAGGGTTTAAATAGCTTGATCTCAAACATGAAAGTGTATCAATCTTGAACGTCAACACCAGGTTTCCCCAACGCGATTTAGCCGTTGGTTTCCGCTTATCCCTACAAGATAGTGCTTATATTATCAGCACTCATATTAAAAGCCATTGTTGCTCCCGATAAAGCTCGCCGTATAGTTAACTGTAATATATCACGACGAGACTGCACCTTGACGTGGTGTGATGGCTTGTGCGCCTCTCTGACCCAACGAGCTACACAGGATGGCGTTTGTCAAGCCGAAGATCTAATCATGCCTGGAAGGTCGAAGTGTAGAGGTCGAACGAAGTTCAGTCTCCTGGTCCTTCAGGTTGGGGGTTAAACTAGATTTTGGGGATCGGTCAATAAAAAATGGCGGAGGAGTAATGGATTCAAGTGAATGGGCCTCCACTTCGCTTCACCCGCTGCGTTGCGGCTAGGTTCTTGTTAGAACTTAAGGATTTGGTTGAGAACCCTAATCGTTCTCCTGCTAGTGGCTGGACACCCTAGCAGTACCCGTACATCAAACCCTAATCCATATGCAGTGCGAGTTTGGCAGCAATCAGTGAAGTTCGCTTCTCTGTATTTCGCTGTGCGATGGTGATGATGATGAACGCTGTAACTCGAAAATTGAAAATGCACTGACTGAATTAATAGCGCACAATCAAGTCTCGTTAAGGTCGCTACTTTTATTTTCGAATTAGAGAATAACAGTGGAT
>UZAN01057230.1:2951-12992 GCA_900618425.1 Echinostoma caproni
AAGATTTCCCCGAGTGAATTTAAAAATGGCCAGGGGTGTTATGCAACATGTCTGCTGCAGTGACATTTCTTTCGCATATCATCAGTTACTACATACTAATTACAATTGGACATTATATATGTTCACGGGGTATAGTGACAAATAGGGTTGGATTGTAATTCGCATGAAGTAACTGATGATACGCGAAAGAAATGTCGCTACAGCAGACATCTTGCATAAACTACTGGTCATTTTGATACCGTACTAGTTACAAATTCGTGTTTTGAGACTGCGATCCTTTAGCTGTCTTTAGATCACAAACACGTATCGCGTATTAATACTGTTTACGTTTCAACTAAAAACGTCCATATTTAGCATTGGAATGTGAGAGCGATTGTTAGATGCGAGTGAAACCGGAAGAGGGAAAGGAAGTTTCACGTGTATATAATTGGTTACTTTCAATACTCAATGTCAAAGATGCTTAGAAGGAACCCTAATCTCTGTGTCGGCTAGTGTTTGGCCAAGATAGAGTAACAAGGTGTAGACAAATATCTACGATGGAATGGCTTTTGCTATGGCACGGATAGATGGATGGAATTCGCATGCGCAGTGGTTATTCTGTCAAAGATGTGTGCAATCACGTAGCATATTGCTAGGAAGCTTCAAACACGCCTCGATATGAGCATCTATCAGAATATGTAGCGCACTTGGGGAACGCGGCGGATCACTGACAGGTTACGCGACAACTGTTGGCATCAGCCTTCAGCAATTATAGGGAAAATGACAGGAGAGCAGTAACGGGGTATAAGGAGGACAATTTGTTGAACGAAAACTCCTGCGAGAAATCGTTTCAGTATGCAAAAGTCAACGAAGGTTAATTTCAAGTGTGAGACCCGTGTACTTCCCATGTTTGACCGTGAACCTCGATGTTCCCTGAGTGTGAACATTATCGAAGGGAGATGGTCCAAAGTAAGAATATACTGAAGGCATCTTCTGGCCTATTGATGGCGACCAGATAAAGTGGAATGAATGATGGGGAAAAATTGAATTTTCATAAGTGCAGTTACTTCTGATTCGTTAAATACGGAGGCAAAAAGGGCGATACCATTAACATACTGCAAATGTGATGCAAGACCACTACCACTGGTATGCGCCTCAATAAATGATTGGGTCATAACACAGCACCTTAAATGTAACTCAAACTATCGACTGACGCCGCTACTTTTCTTCATCCCAGGTTGCCATACGGATATGTTTTGTGAAAATTGAACACCTAGCCATTACAAACGACAAGCAAAACAAACAGATGATTGAAGCTTGTTAGATAAGAAGGAACGAGTTATGGGGTCAGACTCGGAAGGAGAACCTAAATGTGAAATCACCTAAAGAAAAACGGTAACCAACTTGCAATAACTGAGGTGATGTTGAAATGACCTATTCATCATCTTCAAATCAATGGAAGCGAGTTCAATCGGCCTGAAACTTTTTGCATTTAAAATCTGTGCTGTTGCTTTCGGGGTGTGTTTAAATCTCACCTGGCGCTAGCAATCCGGGAGCGTTCAGAATTCAAACGAAAACTTAGAGCGTTTATGTTTGTACGGAACCAAATAACACCACACGCCACTAATGAGATGGATTTGTTAGTTTTGGTACACAAGGATGTAGGATGTTCCTCGCACTGTGGCAGAGCATCATCTGTGGATCGGAAGCAAGTTGGACTACTGAGACGTGTTTTCGGGCAGTTCGAAAGAGCACTGTTCCCACGTTTGTTATCAGCGTTTGATCCGCCACATACGGGGGGAGCCGCGCAAGTACGGAATCCATGGTTAAACCGTGACAAATAGGCTCTAGAACCCCACAAAGGTAAAAGGTCTGCATAACAATGCATACTCGAAAACAATGCAAATCTTTGTAGTCTAGTCATTCAAATACCGCCGAATTCGAGGAGACCTAATCTTGGCTTATCACGTACTGTGTCAACCAATCAACCACCCTTGATGTACTTTGCTGGCTTTATCTGATAATCATCACCTCAGAGAACATCCAAAATCCGCGTGTGCGGCGTGTGGAATTCTCTCCCATCTGATGTGGTGTGCTCCAACAGTTGCACTTATAAATTGCAACTTGGCAAAGCATTGAAACACTTAAAATTTGAACATTCTCTGTGACCACTTAGTCAAAGAGCGAATTGCACCGAAAAGAATGTTTGATCATATTCAACGGAAGTGGTTCAAAAAACCTGCAATCTATTGCTGAGCCACGCCAATTGTAGTTTACTGCTATGTGATCCAGTTGAATGAGCATCATATCTGAATCGGAGCTCTATGTTGCTGAAAGACTAATGTTGGCGCACAGAATTGTGTGTGCAGTCGAGACACCCCCAACTACGTAGTCAACTTCACTGGATGAGATGAAATCTTGGTTGATAGAACCAAAAAGGGATGGTTGGGCTGTTGGAAACTTCGATACAGTAAGACCATAGTTCCTCTGATTTGACGATATTGAGACGATTATAGCCCTAGTAGCTGCATTCTCTCGCCATAAGTCCTGGAATGTTGACCATCTTACTAGACGTTCTCTGTGAATGTTCGAGTGCCTTTCGATTTCACTACAGCTACGGGTTTCAGTTCTGAATTGAGTATTCGGTGTATGGACGGTTATAAATGGTTAACAGACGTGGAAACAAAGCCGGTTGAAACGATTCACAAACACATCTGAGTAGTCCAACATGTTTTACCGCCATGGATGACGACCTAGAACAGTTTGTGGATCAACTCAAGTCTGCGCGAATGACTACTCCTAGATGTTTCTCGGATGGAGCATGAGGCAGAATTCTGTGTCAGAGAGTGTAGGAAAAACTACCAGTTGGAGGTAGTGATCAGACTTCACATTTAATAATGTTGAATTCCATATCATTGGAGAAAGACCATGTGTAGGCTTCGTCAAGCGGGTTCTGGATATCAAATGAATTTTCTGGTTTTGTTATGGTTCTCCATGTTTGGATATTGTCTGCAAACAGCAGAGTTTGTGGTCCTAGGACCTCTGGAATCTCATTTATTGAGGAAAGGAATATACGCGGGCGCAGCACAGATCACTGTAAAACCGACGGTTGACATCTATTGGATCAGAAAGTGAATAGGAAACACGGATTGACGTGGTACGTTGGTGAACAAACTCCTCCACTCATTCAGGTACGATTCACAGATTCCATAGTTATACCGCTGCCGTAAGCTTTCAGAAATAATATACATATATATTCATATATGTAACATATTCATTTGTTTTGTTCTACAGCATGAATCCAATCCTCCCGTTCCAAAATCAAGTTAGTTGCGCATGAACGATTGTTTCGAAACCGTTGCTGGGCTGGGGATGGCGAGCCATTTTTCGCCGGATGATCCATTGTAGAATCTGCAACAATGGATCCCATGACTTTGAACAACACTCTAAGAATAGTTAGGGGTCGTTTGTTGGTTTGCTCACCACGGCGTCCAATTTTGTAAATTGATGAAATGACACGGTTTTCCACAATTGAGGAAGCACGGTAATTTCCAACAGGTTTTTGTATAGTCCACTTATAGGATTGGCTGTGACTTGTCAGGGTAGTGAATGGATGACTGTTTTCTAAGCACGTCGATGAGTTCTCCATCGAAGCCGAGAGCTTTGCTCTTATCTTTTCAGGAGAAAATATACTTGGTTGTCGCTTAAGCACGCCATGTTGAATTTAGTATCGGAACGCCATGAAAATAGGAATTGTTTACTACAGTATCGTTGAGGCAACTGCCATTCAACAATACCTCACCAGGACTTTGTAGGGAGACCAAATATATGACAAGCCTCACTACCGTCGTAGTCCACGTGCACTGATTATGCGCCCTGCCCCTATGCAAAATTTGGTTCAACTTCCCTTTTCCCAATAGCATTTCCTGAAATCTGTCGCTGTTACAGTATAACGTGATCTGATGCTGTGTAAACAACAGGTGATATCAATATTGAACAACTGATCGAAACACAGCGTCTGATTATGAGGATCACTTTTGCTTCCATGCAAAATGTGAGGAATGCACGGTAAATGGAAATTCCATCTTTTGCCTGGTTTCAATCAGCACACTATTTTGCGTGATTTGTTTCCTTGTGCTGGGTTGCTGACCGATAACAACACTGGGTATTCCAGTGATTCCGGTGAAATCAGGTCTTATTTAATATGCCTAATGAACTTTTCGTATTTCCCACTCTGTAAGGAATATTGCTATAATTCGCACTTACGAGAACAGCCTGGCTTGTTTCATTCTATTCGAGAAGCTCCTATTAGCCTTCCCCACTAATACTTGATATATTTCATCCCGAGATTTATTAGGAAGCTAGGAATTACTAGCCTTGTCGCTCTGTTTCTGTCTGGAACCTAAAAGGTAAACAGAAGTCTTGAAAACGTTATCGGCACAACAGTACGAAATAACTCAGTCAAGCAAATCGTGGAATTTACAGTGATACTGTCTTGAGTAAAAATAGCTGCTGTGAAATGTGGTTTTATTGGGAAGCAACTGCGTGTCTCATGCGTAATGTGGTGCTTTTGGAACTACATTTTCAAATTAATAATTTGTCTATATTGGACTTTCTCTCACTCTCTTTTTGGCCCCATGATGCAACTTGCTTTATTTCTCTAGACGACGACTTTTAGAAAACTGAATGCCATTTTTTATGTTAAAAGGATGTTTAAAGCATGCACCAAACAGTATGCTCAAGTGCTCAGCGGGTTTTTAGCATTTGTCTCGGTACTCCAGTCTCAACGATCAGATGTGATTAGTGCAAACAGCATGACCAGTGCATCTAAGTGCCATTTCATTGTCCGCAGCTGTGTGTTGTTGAACCGATTTTAAAACATTTTGCTATACCTGAATGTAGACATAGGTGCACATTATGCTCTTTCTAAATTTTTCGTTTACAAACGCAGTCACAGTGAGCTCAATCAAAGACTGCTCAATAAGTGTGATCTGTCATTCAAAAGACTTAGTGCTTCTCTCCGTAGATCCAATTGTGTCATTTAATGGGACAGTGAACTCCTCCATAAAAATGATCACCAGAAGTCTAGACCACGAGTAAGAAGCGCGATCCATCATGCGCTTCCATTTACTTAAAAAAACGTTTAACCTATAATTTGCCAATGCGCCCGTTGCCAGTTACGTGCTTTTCATCCTAGATTAGACGATCGGTCCTTTTTCGACACCGTCCCAAATGCAGCGCCCGGTACACTACTGTCGTCGCCAATCCGCAGCTTCCCCCCTGCAGTCATCAAATGGTAGTTGCACCCGGACTAACGACTGTCGCTCTCTGATTGCCTATCTAGATGAGCTTGTGTGATGAAAAAGTGGTGTTGACCTACTCTATACTTTAGGTCTCATTGTTGTTTTCAGGCGGGAAATAAAATACTTGATACTGCCTGTCATGGATTTATCTCTCAACGATTGTGTCTCAAAGGTTTTCCTTTTCCGTTGTCTAACGCCACATGAAATTTACGTCATCTCTCGGATTCAGATAATCCAGTTCCGTGGAATATCTTTAGTTGTTGTACATCTTATTACCTAAACCTCTAACCGAGCACAAAGTTCACAATTACGCACTATGTTTACACCTTTCAAATATCATGTTTTAACACATCATGCATCTATAGGGCTTCTCGATGATTCATTCTGTTAACATACAATTATTTGTGTTAACCGATTTACGCATTGTCCTGTGATTGTCTGTTTGACATACTTTTCCTTCCTATCAGTCGCATAGTATTAAACAAAACTATAGATGTATCACTTGAGAGTAAACTGATAGTGAATTTTGTAGAGCTGTTGAGCTTTTTTTACCTTGTGCTTTTATCAGAAAATGCATCATATCCAGGTATTGTGTCGGGTGACGTAACCCTATTCTCGTGAGGGCAGTTTCTGCCTCGCCAAAGTGCGGCAGAATATAATCTAAATAGCAAACGTTCCGAGTATTTGTGGTTGCTCTGCTATCAGGGAGTCAGATGAGGGAACACTTCGCTCCCCGACTAGCCAGATAGAGAGGGTTTCCGGCCTTTTATTAAATTCACTAATTTGGGTTCAGAAAAAGAATAGCGTGAAGTTCATCTGTTTTCATAGCTTAGTTAGTATGCAGAAACCATTGCAAGCCTGGAGAAAACTGTTGCATATACGCATATATTCAATTTTGAGTTGCAATGAAGTTGCTGATACGGCAATCGTTCAAACTATTTGTTGTCATTGTCCATGATTCACTTTTATTGTCACAGTTCAATATGCTCAACCCGATTCAAAACCACGCACCAACACCCCTTACTCCTGTATACAGTGCACGCTCCGGCATCTGATCCACGGAACCATACCGATGGTACTGATTTTGTCGCATTCGAATAACCTATCCAAATTACTGATGCATATGGCATCCACTGGGTGTTGGTGGTTGGTTTCTAGTCTAAAGGAGGCTNCTGAACGTTTCACACTTTCAACATCAGAACTCAACGCTCCACAAAGTTTCAAACTTGAACATGCAAAAGTCTTCAGGAAGGACTACCAAAATCAACCACCAGCGTTGCGGAGTATTGCCCATTTTTATTTGAAACACACCTATGATTTTTCCACCTACTGTTTGGTCTCGAACTGAAAAAGAATTGTGATAACTTTGAAATCAACTGATAGAATTCAATAAATTTACAGATATGCAGATGGAGAGGAGCCTGCAATCAGTTAGGGAAAACTACTTGATGAATAATGAGTTCACGAAGGTGTGATCGATGTGATAAATGAGCTCAGTTTTTTTTAAACCACACAAAAAGAGATCCTTAGTCCTTTTATTTCGTAGGGTGAGGATCTCCAATTCACGTCCCTTCATAAATAAGACTGTGTATGTCGGAAAATAATATCTCATGGAATATCTGTTAATTATTATTGATAATAACATTTTGACTAAAACCTTATGAGACCGGCATTGACTGAATAACCCTCTGGTCAGCTGGAGTGTCACCGTGTGTAGTTAATTGACATCCTGGAAAACTGCATGAGCAGTGGTCTTTTGCGATATAAGGATTAAGAAGCAGTGTTGGTTGACAAAATATCGATCACAAAATTAAAAACCAGAAACAAACAAATTTCATGCAAAGCTGCGGAGTGATCATGAATGAGCGCTGGCATGGATATCAATTCAAAAGTGCGTACCATCAGAAGTTTGAGTGAAAGAGATACATGACTGCTATTGATAGGATGATTTTTAGACATACGCAGACGTGCTTCGAACGGGATCCTCGATAAGTCACATTCATGGCTGTTTAATCTGTGGTGGTTGCGTCTAAGAAAACAAGATGGAATAAAGCTCAGATCGGTGTAACCGGAAATCTAAATAAATCGGACGCATGTGAAATGTGCTGTGTTCCGATATTTTTAAACATTTTTCAAGAATAAAAATGTCGTTTGTGTTCTTTTGCATTCGAATATCGACAGTCCGTCAGATTGCGATCTTAACGATCGGTCACGTTTAGTTGAAAAGTAGAACGACTGGCATTGGTGGACGAATTACTTTGTTGAATAGTTTTGCGCAACAGCGTTGTTCCAATCATGTTGCACATTTTTCGCAGATGCCACTTTCACGCCCAACAAGCACGAGTAATTTAAATTGCATTGTTCGAAACTGTGCCTCGTGGATTGGCTTAGACCGAATGCATTTTCAGTGAGGAACTTTCATGGATCAACATTTAATAATCACTGAAACCCTGGAAACAAAGATATATCACCAGTATTTACCAACAGGATCCCGTAAAACATCCAAGCAATAACATCAAATTTCCATCAAGAATTTCAAAACATAGTTCCTCTGACTATTGTTCAGAGTTATGCATGTCGATTGATTCCGGACATTAGTGACCGCTAGATATCCGTTTACCATCACACATTCCAAATCTTCGTGCGTACATTTCTGTTGCATAAACAGGTATGTATCTCCCCAACTCATTCAATAATTCCGCAACTTTCCAATGTCAATTCAGCGAACGTCAAAACAATACGTGATGTAATGCGATCAGTCGGCAAACGAACATTAGGCATTCAACAAGCGGCCATATGCACTCACACATGAAAGCACTTCGAAACAAATCTAATAAGATTCATGGATTAAGAAAGCTAAAAGGGAATGCTAAAATATCATCTGGACAAATCGAATCACGAATTTACTTAAACATTGTTCCATCAATCAACAGCTCAGCACAAAAGCGATGAGTTAATGAATGTGTGCATGCGCAAAATGTTTAGTCGACAACGGACTATGGAGTAACAATAGATATTTGTATAGATGAATGCAGAGTAAAATGTTTCAACTGATAGCTGTAAGTAAGGTGTCCTCCAAACAAGACTGAAGCAAGTGCGAACGTGTGAGAAGAATGACAGTAAATGCGGGAAGAGGAAAAATGGAAAAGATATCATAACGAGATTTTAACAACCACTCTTTTGGACATGGTATCAGCACAAATAGAAATAGGCTAGGTAACTTGAGTAACTTCGGTTTCATAAGTATAATAGGCAGGATGCGTCCGGATAATGCCTTCCTATGATTCTTAAGCTCTGTATCAAACATGTGTCTCTGTCCAACCCAATTTTGCAGAATAGAGCTGTTCACGTGCATCATCATTTCGTTTGGAAGATCGTCCGGCTAATATCCAACTCTTCTCCAGGTTGTGATAACCAATTATCGGTGGTTTTGACGTCTGGTCTCCTCTAAAAGAATTTCTCCACTAAGAAAGATTTGGAACAACACTGATTCGACTAAAGTGAACCAGTGGCAACTATTGGTGGTGAATGGTTTTGGTCAGAAGTATGTGCCCTCCAAATTTTGTTGTTTCTGTGTAGAATGCAAGCACTCAGTTCGCGTTCAATCCTTGCCCAACGATTCAATGCTTTGATGTTGTATTAATTATGTCCCGTAGATCAAGCTACTTCACAAGCGGCAGACAGTTCTTCACTTGATCGATGCCTGTTCCTTTAATTCATTATAGTAGGGGCAAATAACCGGCACTACTGTTCGTGCTGGAAATGCTATTGTTGACGATCCGAGCCCGCAAGAACTCAAACGAGTTATCACTCGCGGATGGCCAGAAAATAGAAATGCCGCTCATTACTTCAGATTTCAAATTTCGGAACGATAGTGTGTTGACCTTATCAATCGGCCACCACCATCCAAGAGCAAAGCGGATAAAAACGTTCAGTCAGGTTTGGGATATACTATACAACATTGCTATACACGTCCATACTGTTCACTATTACCACAATGATTGCTCAATACTTGCTCAAGTTCGCGGAAGAATGTTGAACTCCAAAAACTGAAATAAAACATTCATATTTGTGTGTACTTTTGAGCATTCAGGGCTTCGAAATGCTGCCCGTAAATTGATTTTCGAATGTTGCGTGTATGACATATTTATCCCCGCACCCAATGTTGACCAGGTATGGACTAAAGAATGGTGTTTGCGATTCCTAAACAAAACGAGGAAGACTGATCAAAGCCAAGCATTGTAAACTGTATCATTCAATCGGGCCAATGGATTCACTGGAAGCTGTATTGGCCCGTGAACCATTACGAGAGAATTGAGCTCTGATAAGTGCGCTTTAATAGTGGCAAGTCAACAATCTGTTTACCGGGAAGTTGAGATGTGACAACGAGCAATTTTCGAGTTTTTGGTGAAAATGTCAACACGTAGATTTATCAATGCCAAGGCAAATAGAATAATCACTTGCTTATGCACAAAAACATGCTGGCCTAATTCTTTCAACAAGTTAGCAGTTATGATAAAACTCAGACAAATTGCCATCAAATATTCACTTCTTATCTCTTTTCGTGTCGACATCTCTATGTTTCTCGAGAGGAACAATCGCGAAGATGGTCTGTAGGACTCACTTCAGCGAGAATAAATACGCAGATATTGCAAATCGGTAACGCCATGTTAAGATAGTGGGCCAATATGACATAATATAATTCCATTTTGCCTGTTCGCCGAGCTTGGCAATTTGTTTGCAAACGTTTCATCACCAG
>UZAN01057232.1:0-11502 GCA_900618425.1 Echinostoma caproni
CTTCTCGGTCCGCGTTAGTACATAGCTCTCATCTGATTCTTCCATGTTTACCGGAGTCCCGCGAGATTCCCTCCTTGGTCCCCTCCTCTTCCTTATATATATGAATGACCTGCCACACAGGATCGGAGTCAACGTAGCAATGTACGCCGATGATGTGACAATTTGGGTCTCCAATCCTGTGGTTTTTTAATCAGCAATGGATGCAGTCAAAGATTGGTCTACGGTCTGGATCCTTTCAATCAATGACGATAAATGCATTAGTATTTCGTTTGGGAGGGTCCCTGTACACAGCTTCAGGCTTCCACGACCATGTGTAGAACATCATAAAGTAATGGGTTTCTAACTGACCAGGTCACTTTTGTTCTCGTACCACCAAAAAAAGCCTTGGGTGTTCTTAACTTCATAAAACGCACATTTCCCAGAATAGAGTGAGACGACATTTAGCTTCTCTATAATACGTACATTCGACGCTTTTAGAATAGGGAGTCAAATTTACCACTCCCGCTTGATGAGCCACTGTCCGGTACAACGGATAGCGTCAAAACTTGTGCATGGTTTTTCCTCCACCCCTTACCCTACACGCCATTCCATCTTGAATATGTACTCTCTTGAAACCCTCCCTCCCTCTCACCTCAAGTAACCTTCAGGTACAAACAGGACGCGGACTCACTCTAATTATCCAACATCCGCCACAATGGAGCCTTTCCCGTACCCTGCTCACCGGGATACAGGACCAGAGGAAACCTCGGAAATCACTAAGATCCGGGACCATTGGGCCTAGCCTCGCACCCGTGTAATACTTCAAAACTTCAAGACATCTATTTATTTTCAGAAACACATCAGCTGGGAACGTGTACTGAGGATTGTTGTGCATCACAAGGAGCCCACTTTTTGAATATTGGAAGTGGTTTGTTTCCTATCTATTTTTGTGTGTTAACTCTTTGATTTATCCCAATTTCGGGCATATTTTGCCATGTCTAGTTTTGCTATAGCTTTTTAGTGTTTTTGGTAGATACTTTTAGTGGTAACCATTGTAGTAGCATTCCGTTAATTTGTCATCGGCTTGCTTGGTCCCATTCTAAGAAGTTACGCCACCGGTATGCCAAACAACCAGGAGTAGCACCGCAAAAAGTCTGGGTATTGCGAGGAATACACCACAGGCCACGGAATACCCATGCGGCATTGCAAGTTGTGCATCTGATGTCAAGGAAGGCATCTGTTGCAATAGCTGAGCGAAAAGGTACCACCAGGCTTGAAGTGGCCTAAAGAAGAAAGCGTTGATACTCTACACAGAACGCAAAGTGCTCAAGTGGGTATGCACAGGTTGCATTAGGGTACCCACAATGCCTGCAAGACAGCAGAGTACTCCGAATAAAACCGCAAGTATTGGCTCAGATTTTGGGCGAAGGGATACAACGGTGATAAACCGATACCAAGAGCGTAGTAGCGATAAAAGTTCCAGTAAGGACACTGGTATGATTGACACACTGAAAAAGAAAATCGAAGATCTAAAGGTTAAGACCGGGCAACCAGCGGCCCACTTGGATTTCCTTTTGCAGAAGGTTATCCGGCTCGGGGCAATGAGATAGCACTGATTAGGCAACGGAACGTAGTAATAAAAGGCATTGCCAAGCCTCTGTGTGTAACCCCAAAAGAGAGGGACAGGGAACTCCGACACTCGGTCAACAGCCTACTACCGACGGCAAATATCCCAGGTCACTCTTTTCTTAAAAGGGTATTTAAACTGAGTAGATGGGCCGGAAAAATGGACTCTAGCTAGGGGGCGGCAAGACCGGTGCTGGTCGAGTTCGGGAACCCAAAATACCGGGACGCTTTCCTGACAGCGTCGAAAAAGTGAGGAAGGCGTCTTCCGGTTTGGTCATAACTGAACCCGATCTCCTAACTATGGGGCGGGGAGAATTTGGAAATCCATCCTCTTCGAATGGGACATCGCTAGTTGGTCAGTGGAATTCTCCAAGGTTAGCGCTCGAAAGAGTGCAAGGCAAGCTCACGCAGACTAGCAACGCGACACCTAGAGAAAAGTATGCCAGTATTGCCACGCGCAGCCTCGGAAGTTTATTAAGTCCGGTGTTGAGGATGATCCCCTCATCTCCGATAACAAGCATAATGCCACTAAGAGAGATGGAGATCACCCAGACAAGCTATCCGCCAACCATCACTACTGGGGTCCCAAAAAACGGACTCAGCTCTCGGGGCAGAGACCCGAGGGACTGCCAGTGAANAGTGAATGTACAGGGAACAGAACACCCACTCGGGCCGAAAACTAGATACGCCAGAGACCAGTCAGACGAAGGGAATTGATCCGAGCGGGAAATAGAAGAAAGGCCTGTAAACGATATTGGGGTTACTGAGGGGATTCCCAAAGTAGTGAGGGAAAAATAAAAATCAAACAGATCCCAGACGGCGACACAAGCCACCAGTGGCCTAGTAAAAACATGAAACTGCAGGCAAGGAACAATTTTGAAGTGCTCATCAATGAGTGGGGATGAGGACGCTGCCTTGCTAGATCTAATGGAAATCGTAGGCGAAGCAGCTGATACCATAATCATAATGGGGGACTTAAACGTACCAGAAGTAAACTGGCAGGATGAATGGGCTCCTCCAAAATCCTGTGGGGGACGCCTGATTGCGTTTCTACGGGAGCAAGACCTAATTCAGTAAGTACTGAAGCCCACAAGATGGAGAACCGGATGCGCAGCAGGATTGCTTGGCTTGGTCATAACCAAGTGCCCAAATGATGTAAGAAATCTGGTATTGAGAGCGCCAATTGGACGCAGCGACCACACAGTAATACGCCCTGATGTATCATCCAGGCTGAACAACCCACCGGATAAGGTACGCAGGTCCTTTAAAAGAATGAACATTTAAGAGCTGCTGGATAGGGCTACCACCTTAAGTTGGGGGAAAGCAGAAACACAGTTGGGGAACTGAACTTAAGCAGGAATTTGCTCCACTGCGGAAAATCAGAAGGCAAGGAAGACCCCATTGGTGGACGAGTGAAGTGGGCAAGGCCCAACGACGGAAGCATGCCGCATGTGCACGTTTCAGAGGAATGGGACGCCATATAATGCTTCTACAATATAGAAGGGCTACCAAAGCTGCGCTGAGGGTCCAGCGAGCATGTCAGATGAAGTATAAAAGGTGATTCACACTTAGAACCAAAACCTGCCCGAAGGCGTACACCAGTCCTCCAGTCTGCCTAGGTTCCGGTAATGAAGGAGCCACTCTTTCACCCGGAGGAGATGGAGGTAGTGCTGAGGGGATTTCAAAGGCACGTCTTGAGTGACCCACTTGCGACACTAAACAGTCTGTCACCTGAGATTGCAACGGTGCCGGGAGATTGGAAAGTGGCTGAAGTGGTCTCCATGCATAAAGGGGGCTGCACCGAGGAACCGAAAAACTACAGAAGGGTCAACCTCACATCGATCTCGCCGAAAATGATGAAAAGATTATTGCGAGACAGGATAGCGCAGCACCTGGTAACTCATGATTTGCTATCAGGCAAGCAACATGGCTTTGTTAAGGGGAAGTCGTGTTTGACAAACCTACTAGCATTTCTTGACGAGGTTACGCCCAGGCTAGATAGATGAAACTGAGTCTTGAAGTCTTGAAGTCTTGAGTCGAAGTATGCTACCTTGACTTTCAGAAAGCATTTGACTCCGACAACCATCGTCTTCTGGTGCGAAAAAGACAAGCACTCGGCTTTAGCCCCATTATCGTTCGGTGGATCAATCAATAACTCCGGGGGAGAATCTTTCATGTACAGTTGGATGATGCAAGGTCGGGTGGAGCAGCAGCTTGCAGTGGTGTCCCCCAGGGATCGGTATTATGGCCGCTACTTTTAATCATCTACATCAGTGATCTGCTCCAAGAACTGGTTGGGCCGTGTTTTGTGTTTGTGGATGATGTTAGGCTAGTTGGAGACCCCACCCCACCTCAGCGCAAAGGCAACAAGACCTAGATCGTTTGCAAAAGTGGGCAAAGGAATAGGAGCTACCACTGAACACTAATAATTCCAGGAAGATTATATTCCATGGAGGCCAGCCACCATCGACTAACAGGCTACCTAACCTGGACAACCTCTAGGAAATAACTCAAACAGGTCAGATGATGGATCTGGGAGTGCTCATACACCAGACCCGCAAACCAATCAAGCAGTGTCATCTAGCGGCGACAAAGGCTTCATCAGAAATGTGGCCTCAAGAGACAGGGTAGTTCTTCTCCCACTTTACAAAGCGTTTGTGAGCCTCATTTAGAGTACTGCGTGCAAGCCTGGTCGCCATCCCTCGTGAAGGACTCGGTGATATTAGAAAATGTACAAAGGAGTGTCACTAGACGAATCGGAAGTGTGGAACGGCTAGACTACCACGGCAGGCTAAGAAAACCTTACCTGTTGTCTTTGGTCAGAAAAAGATTAAGGGGAGATCTCATAGGAGCTTTCAAGCAACTAAAGGGTCCATTCAGTACGGGAACGCATTTGCTATCCAGGAATAATAACCTCAACAACAAGCCGACGTGCCCTTCGATTGGCTATGCTACCTTTGTGTTTACTGGCGCATTGGAATTTAACGCTTGGTTTCTGCCATGTTCTCTCAACTTTCTTATCCCAGAGAATTATTACTAAGCTTAAAGAATATTTATTATTCTTTTGTGTTATCCAACTCAGATGGTTCCGCCCGAAATGGATTTTCTGCTGCGAGTTAAAAACGAAAGCATGTCGGGTGGTAGACTGCGCTTGCACACATTCCTTCTGCGAAGATGACGGTTCCCTCATTAATCAGTTCGAACATTCTTTCGCTGTTTAGCAACCTCCCTGACCTCACATATCTAATAACTTATCGCGTGCATATAAACACATGTGTGATATGCATACAGAAATCGTGGCTCAGCCAGAACATAGACAATTCGCTGGTCAACATACATGGTTTTGCAAGTTTTCGACAAGATAGAGATGGAAGCAAAAAGAAGTCCGGAGGCGGGGTAATAACCTACATTAACTTCAGTTTGTGCGGCAAGTCCGAAACGTTGTTTACTTTTTCCTCTTATGGTATTGACTGTCTAACTGTTTCATGTTGATCTAGGTTTTCCCCTTATCGGAACACAATTATTGCTAATCTCTACATCGTCTCTTCTTGCTCATAGGTTGCAATTAGCTCTTTTTACGATGCATTTGTTTCTTTCATTGCTCCTTTAGTTGACGATAATTTAATTTTAATTGTTGGTGATTTTGCTCACGGATCAACCCAACTTTTACTTTCTTTCGGTCTATCAGATCTCTCTCTAACACTCACCAAAGAAACTGCTGTTTTGGACAGGGTTATTACTAATCATCCTAATATTTTCTCTCTCAAACTCAAGGCGCCAGTCTCGTCTAGTGACCACTGTCTCCTACATCTTAGACCAAAGGTTTACTCTCGGTTGGTTTACCCCGCTTTTATTCATACAAAACAACTAAACGTAAAAATTCGGAATCTTTCAGCCGACAGACTCCATCTCCTGAGGAAGTCTCTTCCTATCATCTCTTCGTGGTTTCCCGTTCAACGGTCTCCCTGTTCCGCTAAACATTTTACAGAAACAGTTAGTGCCATTTTCAATCTATGCTGTCCTATGGAAACAGCTTTTTTTAACACTGGCAGAGTACGCTCTCCATGATTAAAAGTTCTTAGAAGACAAAAACAATTAGCGTTCAAGATGCAGCAAACAGCCAACGTCAAACAGCTTACACTGGAAATCAAGACAAAGATCAAGAAATTGAATGCTTCATTCGCAAAGCAGGTTCTGGAAGCTGGAGATGGAAGACGGCTACGGCAAGGGATCATATTGCTTTGCGAACAGAAGAAACGGACAACAAACAAAACTGTTCACGTAGACAGTCTCAATGCTGCATTCATTTACCCTTCGAATGATCTCCTTTCTCCGTACTCCACAGATCGCCTGTCTACCATAGACCCCGTCAAACATGAGGAGGCCTATCATCTTCTCAAAACTACGAAAATCACGAACGCAGTTGACCTCGATGGTCTCTCCTCGTCATTCCTCAAATATGGCGCCAGCTCCGTCAAAAAGATGTTTACGTCCATTATAAATCAATCCGTTTACACATGTTTGATTCCGGAGTCCTGGAGATCGTTCACTATTGTTCCTATTCCTAAACCCTCTCCCTCTAGCATTTTATCTAAACACTTTCCTCCTATCGCCATCACGTCTTCTGGAATTAAGCTTGCAGAGTGCGCTTGCAGTCTGGTATTATTGTTCCCAATACCCCCATTCAGTTTGCGTACAAGCCAAATAGATGCACCTTAGATGCCGTCTCTTCAGCGATTTACTTTATCTGCAAATTTTTAAATGATTCTCAAAAGCCTGTTCGTTGTGTTTTCCTTGACTATTCTTCCGCTTTTGACTCCGTTCCACGATCTCATCTTCTGCAGCCACAAAGGTGAGTTCAAACAAATGGGTAGAGACCTGTTAGGTCAAGTAAGGGATTCTGTTTACTTAACGTGAACAGCCGAGATTAATTCAAACAGATCAAAATGATCTGTTTGCCACGGGGAGAAATTCTGTTCACCAAACGTGAACAGCCAGTGATCGACGTCAGATATGCACTCGCAAAGAGCAAGGCAACGAATGGTGCCACAAGGCCAATGATGGGGCATATAGGGACTGGGGCAGTTATGGACCGGGGCAATGACACATTAAAGCCACGTTAGTGCACAGGACAAGGACCAAGGTGGGATCGATAGGTAGACACACAAGGTCATTGGATACAAGAATCCGACATCAAACAACCATAGACAGTGACTAACACGAGGGATCACGCGGTGAACGAGGTCAAATCAAGAGTGGCTAAAGAGAAAGTGTGCACACAGGATCGGAAAGGGGTAATTAGGAGGAGGAACAACAGTGGTCTCGCCTCGGACCGAGAACATAGGTTTTCTTCTCTCTGTGCTTTCTACAAATAATTCTGGAGTCCTTCAGGATGCTGTGCTCTATCCCTTCTTATTTTCAATTTTCATCAGTGACTTACCCTAAATCCCACCGGCCAAGAACTTCACGTATGCAGATGATGTTGTCTAATGTCAACCTGTTTCAAATGAATTGGACATAGAACCATTCTCCGACAGTTTACTACGAGTAAATCATTCTCGAGTCATTCCGGTCTCCGGTTGAATACCTCAAAATGCTTTGAATTCATTTTTAGTCTTTCCCGATCTGATTACTTTTCGGAGCCTCCAGTCATCAACTCCGCACCCGTCACCAGACCACATATCACCAAATACCTAGGAGTCACCGTAGATAGCAATCTACAATGATGATCTCATGTGTTTGGTTGTGTTGGTAGACTGCGTCGCTTATCTTTTCAAGTACGCGAGCTTCGTCAGTTTTGCGTCAGACATGAAACTGTATGTTCTTTTGTTTATCAATGCATTTTTCCAGTCATACTTTTATTTTACTTTAAAAGGATTTCATGACTCTACATCGAGGTCTGGTAATTATCAGCCGTGTTTATTTTATTAGTTCAAACGCTGATCACAAAATTGTGTAACTTGCATATCACTTCATGTGGGAATTCCGCTTATAAGATACTCAATGACCGCGGTCATCCGCTTAACCCCGATTTATCTGCTCGCCTTTCCCACGCTACAGCCCGATTCATTTTTCACTGCTTACCCTTCCACATAAACGTTCATCGCAGCTCAACGGTCTCCTATCTGGCTTGTATTCCCACTGACACGGTGAGGATCCGTAACGAACTAATCTTAAATCTACAAAGATGAACACCATTTGGTTTTATCATTATTGTATACGAATTTTGAATCCATTTTTTATCCCTTTGTAACGATGAACACATTTTTGGCTGAAATGTAGGCATAGTTGCCTGCACAATTCATCTATAATACAACATAATAAAACAACAATAATACATAATGCAACCTCATACTGTGAGGAAACGGACTCAAGCTTGAAAAATCGATTGAGTATCCGGGCGACTTTCTTCGCGCAAATGGTTATAAACCCATGGAATTAGTTAACGGCCTCGGTTGTTTCGGCCGCCTCAGTTGGGGAGTTTGAGGGCCGTCTAGATGCAAAGTGGAGGAACTGTTTTCGGAAGCTGCCTAAACGGCCCCAAACAGGATAAATAATGTAGACATATATGCATGTTCGTGTATATACACTTGCGTGTACTGGAAAAGACCTTAATGTCCCTGGTGGATAGACAGAAAACTGCTCAGTCGTGCGGCAACCAAAACATTCCCTATTATACAGAGTAGGCGGGCAACGGGCTCAGGTGGACACATGCTCAGGGTCCGTACTTGAGTGCAGGAGGACTTGATAACTGGAAGTATGGCTTCAGAGAGGATGAAAGAAGCTGCTTACACGTTTACACGTTTTCACCATTCTCAATGCATTATTCGACTCTTCCTTCTCGATTTCATCGAGAAACCCTACATCTTTACCGACCAATTTATACAGGACGATCAGAAGGAAACCATCACATCCCCAACCGAGAGAGACAGGCGGCTACGACTCCTAGGGTTGGTACATTAAGACGCACCCTAAATCACACAGGTCGCAGGAGCAAATGGTGGTGCTCAGTCGCAAACCAGCCCTGCAAACAGGGGAAGAACCAAATATAGATGGTTAATATCGATGAATAGTAACGGCATACGCTATGCGGCCCCAAAAAACGGATACGGGTTTTTACACTACATCTGATGGTTGAAATACCATACGAACCCTGAGCGCAATGCCAACGGGGTAACGTTTTCCCCTCCTAGCTGAGGAGTGTTGCAGAATAAGCCAAATCTCTCCTGACCGAGGGGTGCCCGGTTGCCAGGCTAACTCTTGTCCCTGCAACTCTTCTTTCACTCTATGACGAAAGATGATCAAGTAAGAATGATTTCATGACTGACTTTTGGGATCAGGGTCCCATATATCCTCCCCCACCAACCTCCAACTGATCCAGCCTGAAAAACTAGATCTCTACCCCACCGCATGAGAGACTTGAATCCTAGATAGTGACCATTTCAGACTTGATTGGACAACGTGCACCCTGTATATGACAAAACATGAGTGTATTAAACGTTTGCCAAGTACTCAGTGTCGTACTGTCGTCTTCGTTGTGGGACCAGTAAGGATGTTTACCAGTATATATTAATAAATTCACAGAACTGCATGCATGTGTAGATGGTATGGATATGTGTGAGTCTGAATATGATTGAAAGTACTTGTGGCTGTAGGTACAAGCACGTCGAGTAGCATGAATAATGTGACACGCAATCACGGGCGAGGTTAATCAAGAGCAGGCTAAGGTGATTCCAGTCTGTTTATTTCGTGTTGCATGCTCATACGAGCCCTTTCCAGATGAACGTCCAAGTGGTCCCCATTGGATCGTACTGAAGGAAATACTCCTGAGTGAGGCGAGGATTTCGAAAGCTGTCGAAGCGCATCGAGATAACGGAAGCTCGATTGCGCAAGAAACTGGACTCTCGTTTGGCAACAGCGGCTAGTCTTGTGACCTGGCCTGACCTATTCTGACAAATAAACCATCTATCGGTTGATCGCGGCAATCGACAATACGCGGTGTTGGAAGCTACAAACAACCAAAAAATACACAACAACCTAGACGCTCGATTGGTTGGAAGCCGCATTTCGTCCTGTGCATACTGAACTGAACTCAACTGAACCGGTAACTGAGCAAAAGGGAAAAAGCTATGAAAAGCGATTGAGAGACCTAATTCTCTTTTCATTGGAACGTAGACGACTGCTAGGAGACCTTATAGAGACCTTTAAAATAGTCAGATAGCTATCAGGACTCCATGCAGATGACTTGTTTACGGTTTCTCATGCTCAAAACACGAGGGGCCATAACTTTAAGCCCCAACAGAACCATTCTAGGTCCGGGCCAACTCCTTCGTACATAGGGTCATACCAATGTGGAACAGGTTACCCGGGGGAGTGGTCAGCTGCACCAAAATGCACAACTTTAAAGCGGCACTGGCCGGAAATATTCCCTGAGGTTAGGTGGTCATTTATCGTCACTAAGAGCCAGGTAAATTGCAACCCCGCACTATGGAATCGGGCCTTTTAATTGTACTTGAAACTGGTATGTTTCAGAAAACTAGGGTCTCTCACCGATGAAGCGAGAAGACATCTCTTCTATTTTATCTTTTCCAGCTCAACTGAGAACATCTGGTTCAAGAAACTCAGATAACGCAGTGTTGGGAGCCAAGAACACCCGTCGACAACGTAATAATCTGGACGCTCAAATGGCAAGGGCCATTATTCGTCTTGAAAAGACTAGACTGGGCGGTACAACCTGACGACAGCGGTAGATGCAGGTGAAAATCGGCCGCAGGTCTACCAGTTTTACCGGGCTATAGTACAGGGACACTAAGGCATCCATTACTTCTGGTAGAAAGGACACAAGGGTCGCCTGAGAGGCGCTTTTCAGGAGATACCCCTGTTACAAAGGTGCGCCCAGGTAAGAGTCCGTTACCCACTAGCCATGGAACATTCCTGGCTGGCTTAAAAGCCCCAGAAAAACCCGGGGGTACCGAGAAGAATAAAGGTCCAACGTCGAAGTGAACCAAAAAAGCAAAGCCCTCGACCAAAAAAAACGGTCGGGGTGCTTGAACCTAAAATCCAAGCGACACCACAAATCCCTGATTGGGCACATATACAGAGGTTTTGAGGCTACTTGTCACCCATACTAAGGCAGCGAGAATAGGGAACAAGTGGAGTGAGCTTAAGGTGCGCTCTCAGGAAGCGGATGTGATTGCAGTCACTGAAATGTGGCTTCGACCCGAGGAGAGCATAACAGTCCAGTGTCCCACGGGCAACATTGAAAGCAGGGCTGATTGGCACGATAGTAGAGTTGGCGGTGGTGCCTTTCTGTTAGTGAGACAGTACTATGAGCGATATGATGGATCGCGGATAAGCACACTTAACCTCCAGTTGGTGACGACCATAGGGAAATTGTCCTACAGGGAAATTGCCATCTTGTGCTGTCACCGCAGCTCTACATCCTGACTCAGTGAATATGAAACTCTGGTGGCTCGCCTCCGGAAGTTAGTAGAATCCCATCGGAGCATACTACTGCTGGGGGAATTTAATGCCTCCGAGGTTGACTGGGGGGACGGTACTGCCCCAAGAGGCGGCTTCGGCGAACTCCTGGTCGGTATGGCACGAGAAAATACCCTGGTCCAGCATGTCAATCAACCAACGCGCTGGAGAGAATGGCACACCCCATCAACTCTTGACCTTGTTAAAACCAGCTTCATGTTAGAGATTGAGTCCAGAGGGCCAGGAACCCATTGGTAGGAGCAATCACGGGTTCCTTAAGTTTCGCATGAGTCTAGGGGAAAACCCGTACCCGATAGATATCGGCGCCAATGGCATCGAATAAACCCTCAGGACATCCAAGACAGAGCTGAAAGGCTTAATTGGACGTCAGGGGGGTTCGACCTGGTAGCCGACCAA
>UZAN01057234.1:0-12988 GCA_900618425.1 Echinostoma caproni
AAACTGGACTGCTTCTGGCTCCGCCGCAAGTCCTGTGATCTGTCCTGTCCTGTCCTGAGACGTGAAGAAAACGTGTAGAACTGCAATATAGAACACTCGCAGTGGTAGGGGCCGGAATGGGTCTCACTGCCGGAGGAAATCTGGACGCTCGATTGGCCTTGGCCATCTCTTGTCCTGTGCAAACTGACTGACTGACTGAACTGTTGTTTAAGCTAACTGTCATGGTCGACCCTGACTCGACCGCGGTGTTTGTAGTCCGTCAAGGGATGTTGCGCTGGCGAGTCGTGCGGTGTTTTGTCTNNNNGCATAGCACTATGTAAGTTACTTTATAATGATTTCGTTCATACAACGTTTACTTTATAGGTCACTGCATAGACCTCTTGACTTTTGTCGATGTGAAAGGAGCTAGCAAGGATTCGATTGTTTACATCACCAACCTTAGGTCGGAAGTTGTATTTGATGCAACGGCCACCGGACCACGAGTAGTTTATTTTGCTGAAAAAAAGCCTTTATTATACGTACGGCTTACTTTCAATTGTCATGTGAACAAACAAGTTCAGCCTTTGAAGTCGGTGTATTTGTGTTGCCGATCCAGCTCTACCGCTTCAGATGTTTCTTGCCGTCGGGTAGACCTCTCTGGACCTGGCTCCATTATGTGCATGCAGACAGAGTTCAAATATACCGTCGATTCTTTGCAAGGAGTTTCTTTCGTCATTGAGGTTGAAGGACAGGAAGTAGCAGCTGCACCCTCTCTCAATCCAATGGGTGGGGTGTTTCATTGCTCCGTCACAGATCACTCTGGCACAGCAATCCAGTCAAATGAAATTGAGATTCGTGATGCAATTTACTACATGGAAAAGCTCAATATACCTGGAAAGTTGGACATAATAAAAGTTCCCCCTATCGACCCGGCGGATTTTCCCTTCTCGTTCCAATGTTTTGATACCGATCCTTCTATGAGCACGTGGCCAGAATGGTTGAATCTTTTGAGCAGCTCATACTGGCCTTACGATTGGTTTTATTGTGATGTGACTGGTGCGCCAAATGCGCAGATTTGCGCTGATCAGAGTTCTGTGTTACCAGAGGGTGATCATTTGAAGTTTTTGAATGGAACTATGTATTTGTTGAATGAAAGACTCATCGAATCTAAGAAAATTGCCATTGTTTGCAAGTCTAAACGAAAACAACAACCTATACGGACATTTGCCAGGGACCACTCGGAAGCCCGCAATCAAGAAATCACAGCTCCTCTCTCTGTACTTCCCGGTCCTTCCGGTCAGCCGGCCAAGCTCGAAGCACTCACATCAACTGATCAGTCATTTACTTTGCAAGCTGGTAGTAACACAGTAGGGTTTAAGTTGAAAGCGCTGTATCGTGAACCGCCTACGGGGGTAAAAACCGTTTGGACAAAAGATGGTCAACAACTACCGAAAAAGTTTTGCACGCAGTATTCGTATCAACTTCCCGACATCGCCACGTGGACTGTAGGGGGCACATATCTCCTCACTGTTACTTCTGCGGAAAACCCGAACGAGGTGCTTCGTTTTGTTTACAACCTCCGAGTTATTGAACCTCCTGCTTTCTCTTCCCCCAGTTGTCTCAGTGGATTGATTTATATCATGGAGGGAGCGGATTACAATGTATCCTGTCCCATCAAGTTTCGCTCAGTACCAAAATCGTTGATAGGAGTGAATCTAATCGAAGCTGACTCACCTGCCGCGTTACGAGACCGACTGAAATCCGACATTGCCTTGGACCCGATATTGAGAAAACTGGAATTCGATTTTGAAATGAAAAAGGAAGACCCAACTTCAGGCGAGGTGAACATATTGTTATATAACATGGAAGACGGTCAAAACTTTCAACTTTCTGCAAAGCTTGAAAGTTCTGACGGAGACTCTTATTTGTCCAGTTCTGTGCGCGTAGTCCGTAAGTTCATGGAATTTACTAGTTTTAACATTACTTCACAAAAGATATCAGATTTGCAATAGAAACTTTTCAAAAGATAGTATTGTTTTGAAATGCTTTCTTTCGCCCTCATAATAGTTGGTTTATCGCTAAACGTCCCGTGTATGCTGTCTCTGTTTTTTTGGTTCTTCTGTATGCTTTAAAGACGTGGTCTTCGTGAAAAAAGACCGTCAGTGGTCATATTTTCTGCTGTCTACACCATATCACGTGAGTCTACTGGAACAAATAAAAGGCAATGCGGAGGTTAGGTAAATAGTATTGGGTAATCAACGCGATTGATTTAGGCAGTGGGCAGAAGTGATTAGAATCAAATCTGGCATGAGTTTACGAGAACCCCGTCTAAGTTCACCACGTAACGTGATGTTTGTCAGAATTTCCCTCTTATGTTTTTCAACTTTGTAATGGAAGTGATTCTCAAAACAGCGCCGTTCTACTGCAAGGTGACATTGGTAAACGTTTAGGTGGTAAGTTTATCTTAAGTACCTAGACGACATTTTACTCTCAACTGTAGATCCACATAAAGTATATACTCTTCTGTATGATTTCAGTGTTAGTGTAGTTGTGTTTGATATGCTTTTTGCACCTTTAAAGTTTAAAATTTTGCAACATAATGGTCGGTTAGGCTCCCAGCCTCACCTCAACTGAGGAGGCAGTACAAAACCACGAAAAGGTTTTTGCTTGAACAGATACCTCATGTGTTGGGCGTATCACGGCTGTGTCGACAAGCGTACCTTTCATTTGAGACACCACAAGATCCGGTTGTCCTTGAAGGATCAAGTGTGCGCCACAACATTTTTTGGGTGCTGTTGTATTTTGCGGGGATACAGAATAAGAAACTATTGCTGTTCAAACACTGCTCTCTACGCCACATTGCTCAAGTCTGATGGAGCAATTGGATGAGTAATACGGAGGTTAAGCACCGTTTTAGGTAATCATTTTCGCTTACTGGAGTATTTGCTTCACCTCTATAGCTTACATCGGATGGCATACGCTGTGGACTTAGATGTGTGAAATACACGCACACGTAGGCTGATGCAAGTATTTCTCATGTCATCTGATAGGCTTTCATATAGTGCGATTCTTTACTGAAGTAGTTAGTGAATAGAAGAAAGCAAAGGGTCTTCTAAGTAAGATCTGGCATATGATTAGTATGGAAATACTGACCAGGAAACTGGTTGTATAGATCGCGTTCCTAGTCGAGAATCTCATACTCAGTGTAATTAATGGTTACAGACACTTAGTGATATGATGGAGATGCTGCAAACAGTGGCGCTTTTGCACCAATAGAATTGGTTCGGAATTTTAGTCTACCTACCTTAATCATTACCTTCAGCTTGATACTGCTTTTACCCTTCCCATTCTACTTTACACGTCTTTATCTACCTATCCCGCTAAAAGACACCACAACCATCGCACTATTATGCGTGTCTTATGTTTGCATAAACTAAACTCAAGAAAGAACTGACATACCGGTCTTTAGTGTGATGCGTTGAAAAATCAAATTTGACCAATTTCCGCTGTCAAAAGGACTATAGTAAAAATTAGATAAATAATGACAAGTGACTGAAAATATTTTTCTATTATGCACCGAATTCAATTAGGTCACCGTTTTGTTTCACTTCGTGTTTGGGAATCACCTGAGTCAAACCAATTAATTACTGCGTCATACAAATGATTTGATTACGGAACTCTAAAACAATTGCCGGTTTATTCTGTGTACCCATGTTCCTTGACTAATTCTGTTTTGTACGCGATTTCAATTCTATTTTTCTCGTACAAAGACTGGTTTTAGATTGGTTACAATTGAATAAATTTTAAGAAATGAATGGATGCATTGATAGATTCTTCTGGAGTGATGGAGTGGTAGAATCGTGTAAATCTCGTTTTTTTACTTTTATTTTGATATGGTTATGTCTACCTTTTTGAGATGAGAAGAGTCACCTAATGAGGTGCTAGATGCCTGACCGGTGGTCATGGAGGGTGTTGTTTGAAGCTAAGACGAGTATGTCGGTCAAATAGTTTGTCCACTGGTCTCGTTCATCATCGTTATATAACCGGTTGTTTATAATCTGATCTCTGTTGTAGCATATTCCGTTTGGGGTAGGTCCAAACACGCATCATTAAACTGTTGGCTTAATGGACAGAAAAATGTAGCCTGAGATTTATTCGTAAAACGACACGTACAGAGCATGAGGGTTTTTCCTAGTACCATGCTAGCGATACCGGAGAAGGCTGAGCATTTATTTATTTCAAGGCCTATAACAAATTTTTTGTGAAGTGATGAATCAATGGCACTGTTTAAAATATTGATGCAAAATCAGTCGCAATAATACGTGCCCTGTGCGTCAGACTTTCAAGTTGAAGGCTCCAGATAGGGTTCCCAAGTAAAATCCCCTTCGTCGCTGTGGGCTCCGGCAAAGTATGTTGTGTCCTAAAGTCTTACGCACGCATTTGAAAAAACCTTTTTCCCATTTGACTGCTTCATTCGAATGGGCAGCCAAAAGACAGCAACCAAAGGCACATATGTGCGTGGTTAATGGTTGTAAAACCTGCAAACTGAAACATAAGGATATCATTTCAATGCTAGTACTACACCCCACCAAGAAGCATTTCAGTTTGGCGAGCTTTTTCTCATAGCGATTTCCCATGAAAGGTCTATTTTCCTGTTTCTAATGCCACTAAAAATCAACAGTTAAATGTACTGATATGGATTGGTTGGTGGTTGTCCATCGATTTACGGCACCGTCACTGGCATGCATTAGGACTTAAGATCCGAAGCTTCGAGTTCTGCTGCCGACTTTCAGCTTCGACGGTAATCATTTTTCCATGAAGGGCCCCCGATGGTTTGTCACTCCAAGTCCCGGGCTTATGGTACCAGTTTCCATGAGTAAACAGTAGGTCCGTTGAATACCTGCCGTTCATCGTACAGTTGTGTGTTATGCTAAAAATCCAGCAACAGCTTTTTGAGGACGAGGTGTTTGGTTGAAGAATTATCTGAACAGATGTTTACCATTACCGAATGTCATTAAGATACTTGCCGTTTTTATCTGTTTATAGCTACGCCAAAGCTGTTCAAGCCACCATCGGGTTCCAGTTGTACGGAGGGATGTGACACAGAACCGTATAATGTGACGTGCTCTGTCGATCCAGAGCGAATCAAATTGTGGAACGATCAATTCAACATAACCTATTCCACTGCATGGATTATCCAAGGCCAGTGGTCATCCGCGCAGCTAGACCCCCAGGGCATTGGTCGCTTCATTGAGACCACAACGGACGGTGTAAGTAATGAAAATGCCTCTTTGGTGAACTCACTTATATTTTTCATCTATTGCGGTAAATTGATTCACGAAACGAGATACATCGCACTATGAAGTCTGTCCCTTATTTTTACCGCTCAATTTATTTCCAAGCTTTTGTTGCACTGTACTGTGTTTACGCAAAATAAAAAACGGTCTAATCAGTTGCCCGATGGCGAGGTGGGTGTTTCGTTTTCCTGCAGTCTACCTCACAGGTCCCGGGTTTGATGGATTTTCACTGCTGATACGGCTAAACCAGGTCAATACAACTGAATAGGTTTTCTAGCACTTTGTAATGGGTATTCCGATTGTTCTTCCGCGGCTAAAGAGCGTATAATATAGAGAACCGCTTAACGGACTCAGCTACATCCGATATGCCTTGTGATTTTGGCTCTCCAAGCATATACCTCGGGTGCCCCTCCCCCCCGCAAAGCTAACACCTTTTTCGGTCTGGGTAACTCGCAATCTATGGACACCTCACCCCTTTGCTACAATTATTCGACCTCGATTGCTTGACCCCAACACAAAACCCCTCTCGCTATTTCCCCACACAAATGTGATTGTATTGGCTTAAGAAGGAACTCACCGAAAACAAATGTTCGCCTACGATCTGTGTTCTCATTTGTTGTCCTTGGTTGTGGTAAACATAAATATATTCTTCATATGATATCTTGAATAGAATAGAATTCTGTGCCATGAGCTGGGGAACTTATATCCTCTGTAAATTACACACGTTTTGGCGAATTTTTACTTTCATTAGAATGCAAGTTCACAATCTGTTTCACAGGTAATAATAAGCAGACTAATAAGCCGCACAGGTTTCGATCCGTCACCTAACTTGACTTTTACAATGCGGGCAAGATTGGCCTCAATGATACACCGTCGTACTTTTAGCAAACATCACCAGTGATGATTTTGATAATGTTCCGTTTCTACGGTCTCGTTTTTTTCATAAAATAATACGACCGATGCTCTCATGAAAACGAAGGATCGTGCTCTGGCTCGCGTCTGATGTATTGTTAGTTTTCTGCATCTGTGGCTCATTCATTGTTTGGTTACGAGATTACACGTTACTGTTCTAGACGAGTGTTTTGTCGAAATTTCTCAAATCTTACCTGACTTGGTTTACGATGATATTCCAATGTTTGGAAAGGCTGCCTGGGGAGGTACGGAAACGGGGAAGATGGGCAGTGGTGGTGGGATCCGAACACACGTCATCTAGGTCGCTGTTTTAATGACATTTCCCACTTGAAGCCCCCCCCCCCCGCACCACCACCCTAAGCCAGTAGATATTGTGCGTTGTTCTGAACATTTTTACGACCTCCCTGTGAGCTCAGAGTCTCAACGAGTTGTTATTTTCACAAATACGTTATATATAAAAAAAACTCAATCAAGTAGGAGTCTGTTACCACCAAATCTTTTACAATTTGCGTTACATCAATGCAAAGAAACTGGTTTCGGTGCAGTGACAAAAACATTCGCTTTATGAAAAAGAACATATCATGCTCTACTTTAAACTTTTTATTATGCACTCAACGATGAATGTCTTCTGTGGTGCAAAATGTTGTTTACGCAATAAATTTGCTTCCGACAGGAGCTGCTTTCCATATTCGGTAAATACTGTTTGAAAGAATAGTTCGTGTTGCTTTGGATAATCTCGTTATGTTCAATTCAGAGTTTTTGGTGAATTTAAATGTTGCACCAACACACATTTCCTCAGGTCTGTTAGTATTTTGGTCATCACCCTGCTTACAGTGAAGGTACTGCTGGGAAGCTCTTTCATAGACCTGTCACGGAACATTTTTCAGCAATCTTCCCTCAATTGCCAATACTTTTACATAGTTTTCTGTTCTGCGGTTTTATATTTAACAGCATGCCAATCACCTCCTCTGTTCTTTTCTGATGATTCCAACCATCATCTACACATCATCCCGCGAATAAAACGTTTCATTTCAAATTTCGCAATTTGTTTATTTTTCAGGCCACACTGACGATATGGCCACGTGGCAACTCAGCCTCGGAACAGCAATCTGCCAAAACCAATCCTCCCGTAGAAGGCGCTGAACCGAAAGATCAAGAGGAGAAACACGGAACGGAAGTGTCCTCAGACCCGAATTCGCAATCACTCACACTGAAACAGTACCTCACAGAGACCCTCGGTGAATCCCGGGCCAAGGACCTGATGCTTCAGTGCTGGATCCGGTTGTTCGTACATTCGTCCGAGGCCCGATTCGATCCGCCTCCGTCAGACAGAGTTCTGCGTCGAGTTTCTCGCCAATATCAAGGCACCAGTGATGTTTTCGACAACCCACCTCGTCTGATCTATGACTCACGTTGGGAAACGAACAAAGCATTGGTAGATCAGTTAACAGTCACACGAACATTTACACCAGATCCGAAACCCGGTAAGCGGTTCTGCCTGATCTCTCTCCCTCTCTCAGCATGCGTTCCTGTTCTTTTACGGTTCAGTTCATGATATCTTAACGAGTGATTTTGTGGTGGCTTCGGCGTGGTTGAAAATAGTTTCTGTCGAAGTACATACCCAAGTTAAGTACTATAAACATCTGACACAGTTGAAGAGTGAAACTGAAGGGGAAGTTGCACATGGATGGGTAGATTCCGCACGAGGTTCGCATGATTGGGGGAGCGTTTCATTCAGTTATACGGATGCTATGATGAGTTTCTAGAAGAATGATTCGACGGTATGAGAAAAACTAGATCTGTGGACTTGGTCGTGTGGGCCGGATTCGGATTCGGATTCTCATTTATGGCTCTATGGCTGAATCTAACTGACCTCAAATTGATTGCTTCAATTTTGCTCATACACCCATTCTTGTGTTTCCTTTATCCTTTTTGGCTGAACGGGACGGACAGACAACCAAAACCAAAGCACGAAAGTGCGCGGTATTCTTTCATTTCATTTTATTTTTCTATATTCAGTATATATATATATATATATGATACAAATAATGTTCAGGAACGAGAACGGGGTAAACCGTCGGGCTGCCATACATGGTGAAAATTAGGTGGTGGTGGTGCACGGATTCGAACAAGTGCCATCCGGGGCGGTAATTTGATGACTAACCGCTTGACCATAGCTGCCCAGGGTTGTACAAACTAAACTGAACGGTCGATGCAAAACGATTAGATCTTAGTGAGTAGGGAGTGATGGATAAACTGCGGCGAGTCATCTGAAGTATTTCGTATTTTTCGCAAACTCCCGAAAAACAAGAGACCGGTCATTTAAGGTGTTGGAAAAATGGTCTAAGAAATGAGCGAAAATGCAATGAATTAACGGGTCACTGGATATGAAGATCCGTTTGTGATCGTTTTGATCATGTGAAATGTTGCACAACTATTGAATGGGGAGAAAGAACAAAAAATATGAAAATCAGATATTCTGGACAATCGGTACATGTCAGATAAAACAAGCGGCTTATTAATACCGACATAAGTCGTTGCCTAAGTGGGAGTGGTTCGGTGAAAAATTGTCACAATGTATTCGTATGATTAGATCTCACTGGTTGAAACACATGTTGCGCATGACTCGCTGTCCTCAACCGCACCGCGTCTTGTTCGTAGTTCCCACTCCAGGTTTGAGGTAATCATGTATCGATCACCAGATGACATCGAGTCGAGGTAGGACGTAATGCAGGAAGCGATTGGGTAGAGTGTCTCATTTTCCGGCTGGGGTCCAAAAGGCTGTTACTAGTTAATTGGAGACATCGACTGATGTACATGAAACCGATAGCACTAGAGTTCTTGCCGCTACATTTGGACAAGTCGATGTGTGTGCGATTAGGCTGTGAATTTTGTGTTGATGGCAAAGGTCCTTCTTTATAGATTGTGACTAATTTTGAGAGGCATAGATAGGCTTTCAGCAATCAGTACTGGAAAGATATGCATCTGAGCGGTTTCATTATTTTGTCAGTGGTTGACCTGGGCTACAGACAGTGTACTTACAAAGATTTGGAGCGATACTATGTGAGCATAGACGAATTTGTATTCTTGAGGAGTTTTCAGTCTTTGATTTGAGCAGCTTTTTCTCCCTAATTTTGCCTATTGGTATCGGTTTCTCGGGATTCACACTAGACTGGAAGAAGTAACGCTACCGGATTTCGTTGAGTTCAACATGCTTTTGCTAATGCCCCAAGAGAGGCTTGCAGTTACACGTCTAACTTTTGTCATGTACCTGTCTCTTTTGCGGCCTTACAAAACATCCTGCTGAAGGCAGCGAATTATTATTATTATATTCCACACTTGTCTGAGGACAGACTGTGCCAAGAAAATCATGGTACAATAATCTTTATGAGAAAGAAAATGTTCCATGATTGGCTTGTGGGCAGCAAAAGACGGAACTTGTAAAGACCAAGTAAAATAATCAATCAGTTCCTTTTCTGAAAAGCAGAATCTTGAAGAATTATCTGAGAGTTTTTTGTTCTGTTCCTCCTCATCTTCCATATTCGTTTAGAACTATTCGAATCAAGCCTAGATATATCCATTTTGCCGTTCTTGCAACAATCAGCCAACTGATTTTTTTTTCAGGGTCCATCGAGTAGCTTTTTTTGGTAATCACTGCTTGAAAACAGCATACTGTCAAACTAGTGGACAAACACGACGTGTATCAATGTTCTTGCTCACAGTTCCAATACAAACCGCGAAAAATCCCACAGAAAGTTGCATACATCCTGGCTATTGTCACAGCCCAAGAGATTGATCAGGACACACTTTCCCACCCTCTGCGCGTAATTTTTGCGTTTGGAAAATCAGCTTCAGGATTTACTTTAATCCAATTTCATGGTCTAACTAAATCCAATACAGCGGAAGCTGTAGCAATCAAAATCGTGAACCCACCACTGTGCAAACAGAATAAGATGGTTGCCGCACTTCAGCTGCCTTGGCCTCAATCAAACCTACGTGAAAAAGGTTTTTGGTTGAGAATTTGGTCTCTTCTCCCTTTGCGCCCTATTTTTGCAGCCAGTGCCAGCCTTGCCTGGATCGCCGCCGTGGTCATCGGTGTGATCATTGTGGTTGCAGTCATTGCCTTGAGTGTCTGGTTATACACACGCGATCGTGGTGAGACCTACATGTTGTACGACAAAGAACGAGCTCACGGGAATGATCCGATACAAGAAATGAAGGAGAAAGAGGCTTTTCAAACATATCAAAGGCAGTGAGTCATCGTTGTATTGGTTTTTAACTTGCCATTTCCCGTACATACCTATCCTACGACATCTGTGGAAATCAGACTCTGGCGGGAGTGAAGTAACTTTTGTTTTATCCCAAAAAGGGCTTGTATCATACACGTGTTTTATGCCTGTTCCATCTGGCCGAATATGAATATCTTGAAATCCGCACAGCAATTTGAAACTTGAGGCTGTCCACAACCTCCCCCCTCCCGCCCTTCTCTTCCTTGCAAACCGTTGTCTCGATCTTGAGCTTCGCTGGAATATCATCATTCTCGGATAATCGGATTACTATAGGTCGAATAACCACTCACTATTGATCAGTACCATAAAAATGCACCCATTTCCGGGGTTTCAACAGCCGTTCCATTAATCTGTTTTTTAAACTTAATTCAACAGAAAGAAACACTCACTCTCCTGGATTAATACACAACCAGAACCCAAAATTTTACTTACTCCGTGAGGTTGAGATCTACTTTGAGAACCATTTTCCCTTGAAGTATAGCGGTAGAACATGTGAAATTTCGCATTGCGACCCGACCTGTCTCGCTTTTTGATTGAATATCTTGTTTGCTGTTGTTGTTGATATTATTGTTGTATAAGTACATGATCACGTGGTTCGTCTTTCGTCTTTGGACAGGATTCGACATGCTTGTTCTGATTTTACCACGTGTCGTCTCTTGCTAAGTCGAAATGTAAATTAGTTCGACGGATTGGTGCAGGATGCTGTCCGCCCTCTCCCCCCCCCCCCCCCCCCATACCACAAAACACATGAAAGAGTGAGTCATTTGAGGAGATTCAGCTGTCTATTCGCTGGGAGATTTTTGGATATTACTATCTTCAATTTATTTGCGAGGGAACTTGAAGTGATAACCAGCAAAGAGCACTGAGTGGCTGTTTCTTTTCTTATTAGGACTTATGGTCGCCCACTGTTACAAGTGATCGACCTCCATAGATTACGTATGTTCGATGTGTTTTACGCATGTCACTAGATAGGTTGCCACGGCGAGCGATTTTCGCCGAGGCAGGTAGTGGGTGGAATAAAGCCAAGGGCGATCAAGCTAAAACCTCGTATGAGGGTATGAAAACCCTCACCAGGAGTCTGGATCACCTAGGTCCCGCTAGGCTCCCTGGATGGGGACCTCGGGATGATCGTAACCGATGGTTAGAAACACTGAGTGTTGTAAACAGTGGCGTTCGTGCATCTTGTCAATGTCTCTGCAGCATTAGTCCACTGAAATTCCCCATTTTCTCTTGGATCCTACTTTCAACCTTCATGTCTTTCTCCTAATGCACATCCAAATGGGCAGCGAAAAGACAGCAACCAAAACCGGCGCACGAAAGTGCATGGTTAATGGTTGTACGAACTGAACTACAGTTGTTCTATGTCCCTACTTGAACTCGAACAGGGCATGCGAATACCGTTTCGTCGCTCCCTCTATTCGGACGGTGGACATGAAGAGAAGGCTTGTGTTCGACGTTTGGGCATGCAATACATGTAGAAAATAAATGTGTTCCTTTGATTTCTGTCAGTCAACTTACGATGAAAAATGGGTCTGTCTGCAACTTTGCACTGTTTCTCATCGTTTTAATTCTCAAGGGCTAACATCCGGTAACAAATACTGTACTATTGAACTGTTCCTTGAACGACGTGGTTTTGGTCTTCATTCTTATAACATCAAGCAAGAGACGATTCCCAGTGCGGAAAAATCACCTTGCCATCAAGTCTTTAACCGGGATGCCCGACTGTTCTGGCTCTCTGAACGCTGAGTTGGGTGGACTGAAACGGAAAGGTTTATCAAAACGGAACTAACAGTGGTCATTGGTTGGAGCGCTAAATCAAAGCAGCAAGCCACTGTTATGTACATAATCCGGACAAAACTGTTCGTACTTGGATTTTTACAAGGTGGTAATCAATGGCTTTCATAGATCCTTTGGTGCAACTCCTGACAAAGGATGAATTGCCAACTGGTTATTGGTTTTCATGGGGCCCATTCCCATGGGCTGTCTATAGCCCTAAAACAGGCCAGTTTTGCCATCAGAACGAGTGATCCGATGCCCATCAATTCTATCCAAATTGAATTAACCATTGGAACTAATGGGAATTGACCATAATAGAGATATATCGATTATATTCCTTTCGCACTAACCTGTTTCCCAGTGTCTCTTAAGTTGCATCATTACGCGCGTGCGTATCGACAATTCCCATTCGGTGGGCGTGGTTCGATCTGACGGACATCTCTCTCTCTCTCTCTCTCGTTATTCATTTTAGGGAACCTTTCTTGACCTGAACTACGTGCTTATCACTTGTCCATCTATCTCCTCATGTTGAACTCGGTTTCACCTTATGTGCTTAATTACTTGTGTATGAGAGAGGGGGGAGTGATAAGGCAGAACATAAATCAAAATGAGCAGAGTTCAACTTCGGATACTCACTCAGGTGGATCGATTTTTTCACCTCATTGTTAGGCGAGATATGGGATACAGTAACAGATAGATATGTAAGTTGGTCACAAATTACACATTTCATACATT
>UZAN01057237.1:0-11245 GCA_900618425.1 Echinostoma caproni
CGTCTACTGTGGAGGTTGGTGAGCTGATGGTAGAACTCGTCTTTTTTGTGTCGGGACTGCAGTTCGTCGGTGCATAAGCCACAATGACGAACAGACAGAGCTTTTTTTGTCTTATTACGAGATGCACTCACCGATCCCTTTGAACGGATGGCCCGGAGGAGACTACTGATTGGAGTCCAGTCGAGTAAAACTGCTTCTGCACGTGCACGTAGTGCTATCCCCAATCCGGCCTGAAACGCGGCCTCTGCCATCGGATCTCCGGAGAGGCAGAGGGTGAACGAGCTTGCAGAATCCGGGGAAGGTGAAGCGAGGCCCAGTACGGTGCTCGAATCCTGTAGCCATGTTTTAGTAAGGCAGCAAACGTCCATGGAAAGCGTTTNATTTGCCGGAGCCAGTTGTCGTTGTCAGCTCTCCTCACACAGAGGCTATACTGGTCCTCAAGTGAGGCTTCGTCAGCGTCTAACCTATCTAATTGAGCGTTCAAGTCGCCGGCTAGTATCACAATGTTAGTGTGTCGTCTAATTTGGAGGAGATTGATGGGCTGATTGTAGAAATCGTCTTTTTCTGTGTCGGGACTGCAGTCCGTCGGCGCATAAGCTACGATGACGAACAGACAGAGATTTTTGGTTCCATTACGAGATACACTTACCGATCCTTCTAGACGGGCGGCGCAGAGTCGACTATTGATTGGAATCCAATCGAGTAACGTTTATTCTGCACGTGCATTCAGTGCTATCCCCACACCCGGCAGTCTCTGCAATCGGGTCTCCGGAGAGGCGAAGGGTGAACGAGCTTGTAGAATCCGGAAACGGTGAAACCAGTTGCAGTACGGCATGTCTCGGTAAGGCAGCAAACGTCTATGGTAAGCGTTTCCAGTGTGCGAGCGAGTATGGTCTAAGCTTCAAATTGCATAAGCAAACGTTGAAAGTCGCTAACTTCAGCTGCAATCGGGGCGCGAGTACTGTTTTCGGAACAACCTGAGCGGATAGTTATTTCTTTCGCAATAGCACAAGACGGTGGCTTCTTCCGTTGTCTTGAGTAACACATTATTGGAGACTCGAACTAATAGGTGGTAAACCGGGAATAGGAAAGTTCAACAATCGGGGAGGGAAAGCGTGTGATCTGTTGGTGTGGTGACGTAGAAATCTGTGGAGCCGACTGCCAACACCTCGGTCAAAGAGCGCAGAGTTTGTGAGATCGAAAAATTTTGAAATATATAATGTGTGTTCATAGGTTGTGTGGGCATGTTACTTCCTGGTTGACCTGACCGAAGAAGGGTGATAACTTCGGGGTTCCCACCCGAAGCCTTTGGTTAGAAAGCTAGACCAGTTACAGAGCAGTACGAAGCTTAAAGTCAGCGGTTCAGAGGGTGGTTTCCAGTTCATGTGGTCCTACACCCTTCGAACGGGGTCAAACGTCCAATGTGTCCAATATACCTTGATACCCAATGGAGCCGGTGATCACTGCCACAAACACTGGGTGAGTATGGTCCGACTGTCTCTTCTTGGTTGGCTTGGAATCAGGGCTTTTAGCCAACTCTCTTAGGTGAACTTCCACTGGTTCACTGACCAGGTTATAGCTCCAGATTTCTGCCTTTCGTCCCCTCACTTTGGTGGGAAAGCACCACAGGAAGGCAGTGAGTAGGGTTTCATCAGCAGAGGCCATTTGAGACGCTTGGTCATATAGGAGTATTTTATGAGGTATAAGGGGAGGGTGACCAGCCGCAACCCGAGACACCCACCCCGGATCATACTGAGGCTTTCGGAGGCGGTTATATTAAACTGCATTGAATCATACTGTACTAATCACTCATTATTGTTCCTCCTTCCCAATTTCGTACGGAATCATGATAACCTGATTGGTACTGGAGATGCAATGATACCCCTGTTAGTTACTCTCATTTAGAGAGGTGTTTTACGGAATGCATGAACTGCCCCGTACCCGGACATATACCGAATGAGATCATCTTTTGACTGTATGTAGAATAACTGAGTGACTGATCCGTGCGTCTAAGTGACACTGGATGTTCCTCGTGAGTGTAGTCGTAGTAGTTGAAGTACGCACCGATCATGAAATACGAATCACGTATTGGATATCACTGAATCACACTGGAACTTGCACAACGGTATCCCACTTAACCGAGATACAAGGAAAAGGCCACAAGAGTAGCAGTTCGTTTATTGGGAGAAATCATGGGGGTTAAATAATGTGCACAAAAGGAGTTCATTGGTCATCCAGGCATCAACCAATCGCGTGCTCGTATTCCTGGAGTCGTACAACTTCTGTCTGGGCCGCACGACTTTCGATTGGTCGGTACATAGTCTAGAAGTCGTAACGCGAAGGCGTTTTGCTGGCGTCACCTGGGAAGCTTGACTTACCACAGTTGTCCGGCAACTGTAACGTGTCGCCCCGCAAGCTAGGATTACCACACACATCCACCCACTTGCATACTTGTTTCCTCAATGTCGTTTGATGTCAAAAAGCATTGTAGAGTACACTCCTGAGGAAGCTTAATGAAGCAGTCATTCTACTAATCATCACTAATTTAAACTCATTCTCTCACTCCAGTCGGAAGACAGGAAATACATAACAATATTCCTTTTTGATCCTGAAACAATGCGATTTTTTGTGGCATGATGATATCCAAACATGGTAGTAATCGGAGTAGTTCCGAATCAGGAATCAGGTACTTATCTGACAAAGTACCACGGTCAATAAGATTTCGGAAGTAGTAGTTCATTCACTGGAAGAAATTAACAGGAGTAAATAATACGTACCAAGAAATATCATTGGTTAAACAGATGTTCTTTAATCGCCTGCCTCTATTCCTTTGGACACAGCTTCTGCTCTAATTGCCCGGTTTCTGATTAGTCGATGCTATTAGACTGTGGTTCGTTGTTCAGAAACTGTAAGGCGTAGCCCCTTTATTAGCTTTGAGTCACCGCGGAGAGGTAGTCCCTTTTGTAAGTACTGATAAGCAATTGTTTATTGTGTTGCTACTTGTCCGAAACCAGAAAGATCCTGGTAATAGTCACACACAGATTTCAACCCTCCCTCTCCCTCTTGTATTCAGTGTAACTTCTCATGATTAAGCTTCTTTTCACTCTGTGCTGTATCCTAATCTACCCATCCCTGTTATTGTTAATGCTATCATGGTTGTGGCATTGGCGCAATGCTTGTCCTCAAGCGGGAGTTGAATATATATATATATATATATAATCATGATTAAAAACAAGAAGTGAATTCACATGATCATGGGAATTGATTTATTTGAAGGTATATCCACAGGTTGCTATCAGAACAACTCTGATACCTGAGCTTCTACCACAGTAGAAAGTTTTATATTAGGTTCTGTTTCCTTTCAGACAGTAGGAGTTAACGGAAATGATCTTTCCTTATTCATAATCAGTGGATGGGATGAGTGCGTTGATTATTCACTTGAAAATTTATATACTGTTTATTTTTCTGAGTGTTCACGGTACTACTGGACTCACAACTGCAAACACTGGTGTCTCTTACTGTAAGTCACAATTATTGCGTGATACGGATCGATATTGGAGATGAAATCTGAATTATCGAAAGAATACATGTAAGTTGTGCTAATCGTTTTTTGCCACAAGTTGTACTGGATTGTGGTTTCAAATTGGATCACGTTTCTCTCTCCCCCCCCGGCCGGGTTGATTAAAATTCCCGATGCCGCAACTATATACAGGAGCAGTTCATATCTGATTTAAATTCACGGTTACTGGCAACAGATTGTGAACACATTAAGGTCGTAAAATAAGAAAGCGTAGAAAATACGTCAACTCTACTAATTAGTGTTGTAAGGCAATTATGGATTTTACTTGTGAATGACCATCCTTCAGGATTGATTTTTATGCGCCATTCTTAACGTATCCAGTCAGTTGTACAGTTGGAAGGCATCTAAATTGAGTTCCATTCGCAGTGGTACACAGTGGTACCACAGTCTGAACCACAAGGCACTCTTTTTGGGAGGAATTGTGTCAAATGTGAAGGATGACCAGAAGTGAACTGTTTACAGTGATGACAGCGATGAACTGGTCAAGTTCGTCCTGTGTGCAAAGCAAATGAAGAGTGAACTGAAAAGCTGGAGAGCACTGCAAAACTTTGCCAATCTTGTTGGGCCTCATCAGCAGTGTGCGAAACGATCGACCCGCCTGAAACTGGTGAACCCGTAACCTCAAAGTTCAAGCTTCATTTGCTCTGCACACGCCAAAATTCACTAACTATAGTCCGATCAGATCATCCACTATACCCGTGAAGCCGTTAGTGACAATAGTAATGATGATGAACATCAAAGACAGTACTGAGAAAAGAATACTTGGTGCACTGAAAACATTATACTGTTAAAAAATGACTTCTCACAGTATTTTATACTCACGTTTCCGATTGCATACTTTTGATTCACTTATTGTTTTTTAGATGACAGCGAACTGAAACTGGTTACGCTCATGGCTGTCAGTATACCTTTGACAGTTGTTCAACTCGAGTAAATCTACTTGTGTATGTGTGTGTGCCTGCGTGTAATGGATAATGGTTGCACTGGGACCAGTACAATGTCACCACGTAAAGGCATAAGCTGGCCAATGGGCATAACAAGAAATGAGTACAGATGCAAATTCCTACGCCTGGATCTCCACTATTCACGAGAGGAATGGAATAGGTTGATGATTAGTGTTAAGTAATAAGTTTTGTGGTGATCTGGGCCTATGAGATGACGCCTACCATAGAGCTACTCGTTACGGTTTCTGGACACGTGATCAATCAAACTTCAAAGGTGTCGTCAATGACGCGCGTACGTTTCACTGCTTCTGATTTCATACAGATCGTACCAGCCAATCAGAGACTGTGAGGCCCAGACAGAAGCAGAGCGATGCAAGCAATACTAGTACGCGATTAGTAGAAACCCGGATAACCAATAAACCTACATTGTACATATTACTTAATTCCCTCGTTTCTTCCAATAAACGAACTATCATTCCTATGGCCTTTACCTCTCGTCTCAGTTACATGGGATATTGCGTGCTAGTGCCAGTGCGGTCCAGTGCTTACGTTATCCAGTCCGTGATAGCTGATCCTTGACTTGTATTCCGTGATCCGTACTGCGTGGTTCGTATTCCGAGTTCAGCACGTATTACTAATACTACTACAACTATTGCAAATTTCCTAAAACAAGATTTTCCAGTTACTTGTTAGACATTTGTGATACACGTTTTTCAGCATTATTATATTGTATTATATATCACACACGTCTGAGTACAAACTGCGTGCCGAACAAATCACAGTACAATGATCTTTATATACAAAGAGAAAAGTTCCATGATTTGGTTGTGGGTGCGATACTGCCAGGTTGCCCACGCCAGGGCAGACGAATCTTCTTAGGAAATTCACAACCGAAACCTTTGACTAGCCAAAGTTCGACCTGCAAGGCAGCGGTGCGGCGCGTGAAAACTGTCCAGTTCTTCGGATCATATGCCCTTTGGATGGGATTAAACGTCCAAGGTGTCTAATACACCTCGATGTCCCTTTGAGCCGGCGACCGCTGCCACAACCAAAACGATTAATATGGATATGGTTCGTACACTTCTTATTTCTTGGTTTGGAATCAGGGTTTTTAGTCAACTCACCGAGATGAACGGTCAGTGGTTCACCGATCAGGTTATAGCTCCTGATATTGGCTTTTTGTGCTCGCACTTTGGTGGGAAAACACCTCCTCCAGCATCACTCACCCTTGCATCTTATAAATTCTCAATCGCGTTTAAAATCGGAAAAATACGGTGAGAATATGATGAAAAGACACGAAGGAGGCGCACTCGGTCCCTGGAACACGATGATGCTCTAGGACGTAGTTCGTAAGTACGAACCCTGGCACAGTCATTCTGCTCTCCCATTTGTTCATTATTGGTATTCAATCTTTCTCGACTTCTTTACTGCTTATTGGTTTTGCCTTGGTTGCATATCAACCAAACGGAAACAACAGATTTTTATTATTATGCTATCCGTCTTTTGATCGTAGAGAATCAGTGTAGCGACTATTTGGCTATTTCGTTGACCTTTTCGACAGTAAAATTATGTACACAGCTATTTGATCGTGCGTGTTGACCAGCCTCACCCTCTCTCTCTCTCTCCAGATTAATAGTGCTTCCATACATGATGCTAATCTCAATGCAATAAACGTTCAAGAGAATTTAGACAGTTCTTCTGTCATCTATTCAATGTTACTCAATTTTGTAAAACGAATGATAAACTCCATTCTTCATTGTTTACTGGACTCAATTGTCAATGAATTTGTCAGTTACCAAGTTCAAACACATCACCAATCCGAATGAGGTAATCTGTTCTTTGGAACCTGTTCTTGTTCAATAGCTACAACCACCAATTGGGTATTTGCTCAGCGTAGTGCGAGTCCAAACAAAATATGATCCATGTTTGGTGTTTAGCCTATCCTGAAAAAGACCCTAATTTTGCGAAAAAGCATTGCATGCGATTTGCTACTCATGAGTAGTGTGAATTACCAACCAAATAAAATTAAGGTGCAAAGGAAACAACTGTGATGGTCGACGAATTTGTTTCTTCCTTGCTGAGACCCATTGACTGCGAACTTTTAGATGGGAGTCGAAACCCTTACTCATAATCTGCACGTGTGGGGAAGTGGTGAATTCTCTAGGAGTGAAGTCAAATCCTAAGACCTGGTACCTGTTGCTTTTGCTAATCAATTGGGATAACCAGACCCCAATAATCCGTTTCTAAGTTGTCCGACCAGCATCTCCATCCAAGGCTGCAGACAGAGCATCAAATCGCCTGTTTTTGGAGTTTAGGCTTTTACTTAGAATCCATGAATGCATACTGATTTTTATCGTACAAGGTTACCATTTAAAGCTTCTTTCCCTGTGTGCAAAATGAATTCTTCCCCATCTCCATTGTGTATGAAAAGAGTCGACACACCTGAAAATGCTTTTTCAACTGTGCAAAGTTCCTAACTAGTATCACAAAAACTTTGTAATTGTCATTAGGTAGTTTAACGTCGTTATCATAAAGGTTTCGAAAGTACACGGGCTTCAAGCCATACATGTTCATGTGCTTCTTCGTGTGAAACTTCGTGATCTACACTCCAATCTGTCTAATGCTACCCCATCAAAAGTAGCCGATTTAAAAATTTCTTATAGTTACTACAACAAAAGCTGTACACTTTTATACAAAAGACACTTTAAAATAAAGCATCTCTGAAAAGCATAGCAGTATCTAAAATCCTGTTACTGTTCAAGCAACCGCTTAGAAGACTTCGCCATTAACATTGCTTCGTAAACGGTGGCACCTTAATGGTTACCTCTGCCTGCATGCTGTTAGTTGATGTTGCTAATTTACTGGTTGGCTACTGATCAAACTCGTTAATACAAGTTATTAAAGTTGCCGAGGTACAGTTTTGGCTTATTGGTTTTGCTTACTGTGCTTCGAAACAAAAAGGTATTGATCTATCAATCAGAAGATTAGGATTTTCAAAAAGTAACAGCAGAACCAATATGCATAGAGATTTGGGTGAAAAATCTATTCGCATTTCAATGAATACCGTGAAAACTGTTGTGTCGAATGGAGAATTATTAAGCAAGCCCGTCCAGTACTGAATCAACAGGAAAAGATATCACCTCACAATTAAAATGGATGACGTTAATGATGTTATTTATTAATAAAACGCGCGAATGAGGGAATTTTCCACGAAAGTTCCTGTAGTTGAACTGTAATCTTCAGGAAGAGCATGAGCTTTGCTGTTAGAAAGAAGGGTTTGTGTTGAATATACAAACGCTAATCGGCACTCGCTACTTCATCAGACGTAACGAAAGGTGAACTACAGTATGACTACTCCGTTGTTTCACGTCGTCTAGTCCCTCTCACCCGAGACCTTAAACAATTAAATTCCTTCTGACCCGCTCTGCCATATGATTGAATCATTTCCCACGATTTGCGCAACTTGGAGTCCCTTAACCTGAAACGAAGCTGNTGGCTCGTAGTGTTTGCGACGCTCTTGTTGTCACCTGTTGTCCAACCGTGTGATGATGGCTGTTATGTCTTGCCGAACTATCACCGAACCTGGTCTTACGATGCGTATCCCAACAATTCCAGTAAAAAGACAGTTTGAAATATAACAGTGCGAGTCTTTATTGGTATCACCAGCCCAAATGTGGTCGTGGTCCAGTAGGGATTAAACATGTGGTATTTATGGGGGTTGCTCACTGTCTAGACATTTGTCCGGAATGGGGTGGCGATGCGGGACTTGCTAGAAATTAGGTCATCGTATTCTGCACTTTTACTCTGACGCCCACGTATCCAGTACGATCANAAGAAAATGCCGACAGGTTCACACTGTCGCGACTGGTCCCAATCCGGTTCTGATTCATGCAGTGAGAATTCTCAAAAGAAGGTTAAGCTTCTCCTGACAATGGCACAGTCGAAGTTTACTGGGTATGCTAAAAACTTGCGACTGTGGACAATGTGAGTTCTCGCTTGGGTTATCTGAGCAAGTATCAAGACTTTAATTACAGCTGAACCATCCGACCGATCTTTAAATGATTCCAATCAATTGTGTGATCGTCAATCCAGCATAGGAGGAGGATAGGTTGTGAAACCGATGCTGCTTACGTGTTGGTAGAGAATTTCCAAAAGAGAGGCAGTTGTGAAGCGGTGAACATTCTGGGACATTGGGAATGAAAGAAGTTTAGGCGATGATGACACTGTGTCAACGCATGACTCGTCTAATATACCGGTGCTGGTTTTCTGAGCGGGTCCGGTTAACTGATAATCATATTAAAGCTTTGAACTCGTCTTAAGTACGGACTAAAACATCCATTAACATAGCATAGCTAGTGAACTTCGGCTCAAATTCAAATTCAAATTTTTATTATGGGATATAACTTACAAAGACTTCGCTTTTACAAATCCCATAGGGTGTTTACACATGGGTTCGGATGAAGAATCACAATATCACAGTTAGTCCATGAAAGTAAAGTAGTAAATTAATGTTTTGACGAGCACAGGAGAATATGTTATGTAGTTGGGTGTTGAAATGTAACGGTTTCCAGGACATCATCAAGCTGACGCTTGAATGATACTAATGTTGGGGCACAGACAACGTAAGATGGTAGAGAGTTCCATGTGCTGCACACTGTGACTGCAAACGAGTGACGTCTGCAGTCGAGACGGCTCTTTTGATGTGCCAACTTCAGCGGATGCCCTCTGAGATGAACGTTGTGCGATAAAACCAACAGAGGCTGTGCATAGCAGAAGTGCCATCATCACACGACCGGGTTACAGGTGACAACAAGAGCATCACAAACACTACGAGCCAGTGGTAGTCAGACAGTCTGGCGTCAGGTTGAGGGATTCCAAGTTGCGCAAATCGCGGGAAATGATCCAATCAGATCGCAGAGAGGATCAGAGGGAAGTTGATTGTTTGAGGCCACGGGTGAGAGGCACAAGGCGATGTTAAACGATGGAGAAATCGCATTGTGTCGATCAAAGACGTGGCGAATGTTGATGATGTTGGGTGTGGATTTCGCTCCTTGGGAGATGTTTAATTCCCCACTGTTGGAATACATTTAAATGCGATGGAAATGTTTGTGATAACCAATAACGAGCATTGGGCAGTTGTTTCGTTCTGTGTGGGACTCGTCAGCATTGCTTACTTTTTGTGTCCCTGTCTCAATTTGAATGAACCATTCACACAATATGATAGTCATCGACCGTGTAGCTCAGGGGTAAGGGTTTGAAGTCCCGACCCGTATGTTTGCGGTTTGAGTTCTAACAGGGACGCACTGCTTACGAGTCCCATACAGGATGAAGCAGCTGTCCAGTGCTCTTTTTTTGGCTATCATCGCCATTTCCAAGCGGATTAGTAGTTGCGTTGACTTTTAGAGATGGTGGATACAATATCACGACCTGCGACAGTGATCCGATCTCTAATTCTCCCGTGTTTCTCGATCACCCGGTATTGATCAGGAAGAACAACCGGTTAGTCAAGGGAAAGTATATTATTCCCTGAAGGTACCGGAGTTTAGCCTGACTACGCTCGGGAGTATCTGAAAGCGAAAATGCTTAGCAAACGAAGGTGTAGCACTGAACTCACGCACCGTTTAAAGTGAAGTTACTTCACCGGAGGTGGCAGTGACTTAAACAAAGATTAAAGACCTAGCTGAAGAAGCGGTCGCAGGATATCGACGATCCTGGAGGACTCTACGCTACAAAGGAGAAGGATGCACGAGCGAATGCTCTAAGCAACCAATGCCTGCAACCACGAGAAAGCATACACGCGGGACAGGCAGACCAAGGGTGGTGACAACTCTCGAGCATGTTACACTGTCAGTCTCAAGCCACTACAGTCTTACTGACTTGAAGCGTGAGTACTGTGACAATGATTCGTTTAGCAATGATTAAGCAGCATTTTACCAAATGAATTTTAACGGATGAATATAGATTTCATGATAGATGCAATCCATTCAGGTTCTCAAAGTGATCCGTTAAAAAGCTTGGCTGTTTTAAAGTAACCCAAGTGCGCACGACACCGGGTTCATCCTGATGCATTCATTATTACAAGAGAGATGCGGAACAAAGGAAAATAAACAGTGCAAAAATATATGATGTTTCGGTAATAAACCAATTATCAGTGATTAATTTTTCCTCTTCCCAGTTTATTCCCGGTCTTGGTTATCAGTCCAACGCTAGAAATTTAGTGACTAGTAGTTGTCCTGGTAAATTGTACAAATCAAATTCCGCACGGCAATGATCCAGTACTAGGACTCAGAAAAAAATCAGAACACAAGATCTTGAGGCCGTTTTGCAATTAGCGGGGAAAGTAAAGTGAGAAAGGATATCACATGCAATAAAACAACACAGCAGTTTGCAGTCTATATGAAAATTACTAAATTCGACCTGGATTAGATGAAGTTCGGGTTGATTTTAATCTCCGCAGTTCTTGTTAAGGAAACGTGCAGATCCTCGTGTCATTTCCGTGAGGTTTTCAGTACTTCTGTTGTGAGGTGCAACTGACATTTGTGAATCGTATGCCGAATGGTGCGGTTGGTGGTTTTCTTCAAAGATCAAAAATTAATAAGACCGCCGAGGGCAAATTGCTGTCTAAAAGAATGACTACGGAATAACTACTCCATTCATTACCCGGTGTGCTTTCAAGAACTGCGATGATGTGTTTCAAATGAAATTTCTGTTAGATGTATGC
>UZAN01057239.1:0-12985 GCA_900618425.1 Echinostoma caproni
CACCGATGGTTAGAGACACTGAGCGATATGGCTGTTTGTCGCAAACAGTGGCGCTCATGCATCTACTCATTATTCGTGTAACTTCAGTATATGAAAATGTGCTGTCTTCCGCTTGAATCTGTTCTCAACATTCTAATCATCATTCTCTTTTTTTATCCATGTGGGCAACCAAAACCGACGCACGAAAGTGCATGGTTGATGATTGCAAGAACTGAACTGAACTTGTAGTTTTTGGGAAACAATGTCTATATTCAGAATAAATTGTCATTAGCGTGTTTTATTTTCATCTTTCTAGCGCCTGGTGTTAGCTTTTTCAAGCCGTAGTCCACGGGTAGAGTCGCATCACTAGAAGTGTTCGTTACAGGCCCAATCAACCGAGATATTTTCAATATCTACGTAATGTGAGTAGTGTTACTGTTTCGTCTAATTTTCCCTTTTGTCTCAATATCTTTGAATCACGTTTTATCAGCTGCAATTCTCTATCCGGAAAATTGATCAAACTATAGTTTATTCAGTGAAAACACGAAGTAATTTTTTTCCTTACAATCGTCCAGTACGTAGATTGAAAGTGAAATGTGTACTTTTTTACTGCCTCTTACTCAGGATACGTGACACCAAAAATGATTCGTTGACGTTCGGTGGTTGTGCAACGCCCACTTTGGCAGGCTCTATCCATTCTGTATCAGGTAACAACAACTCGCATCGAACCGATGACCCAACAGTGAACGATCTATTCCCAAAAAAACCCGAGACATCCGATCCCAGTTCGACCTGACAAGCATCAGTGAAAATTCTCCTTCGGGCAAATTGGAGCCTAATTTCGCAAACACTTCTCTGTCATTTCGGGAACCATTACATGTAAGAACAGATCTACCCACGGAATCGGACCTAGTGGTTCGAGCAGCTGCCGTATTCCGGGAGATTCTCGAGGCTAATGGTGTTTACGGATTACATCAACAGCAAAATTCCATCCAGTCAGATTGTGTCCGCTCCGGCCAACGCTCGTTCCCGTTGCCCGCATCGTACGAGCTTCACACAATTCCAAGTGACGCCTTGTCCGCCACTCTGTTCAAAACGTCCGGCACAAATATCGGATGTCGATCATATTCCACTTCAGTTTTACCAGGAAATCCTGGCCAAGTTGTTAACCATGGTAAGTTCGATTCCTATCGACGAACGGGAATATGTGCCTAATCACCCGATGTATTCGTCGCTTTGATTATTGAAATGAGCAAACAATAAATATTGGTAGTGGTGGTGGTGGTGATGGCGCACTCGGGCAGGCGAATTTTTAGTTTTCTTACACATCTGTCGATATGAAATCTACAGAATCAGACTTAAGAGAATTAAAATAAATAAATAAATAAAACTTTTTCAACGAAAAACCAGTTGCGCAATTAGGTGGCAAATTTATCTTTTTTAACTAGAAGACCTTCGAAGTCCGAGTAAATAAAAGTTCGGGTTTTTCGCTCGTGGATGATCTGGGTTTGATAGTATTTTGGAACTGAGATTTTCACATTCGTTTTGGTGCCTGTCAATATCAAAATCCACAAGTATGTCTGATGTTGCCAATGCATTGAGATGGGGGTGTTCTCGAAATGTGGCCAGTTGGGAGCACGCATGCATTCACAGATTTAAAAAACAACTTAAAAGAAAGTATTGTTGATCGGAATGAGAGATGCGAAATGTGACAAGCCACTGCTAATCCCGTGTTTCGGGTGAGAAGTCCCAGACTGTGAGCCCAGTCACTGTTGTCTAATTTTGGTGACAGGTCACTTCGTTATCGTTTGGCTTAATATCACACCGATGCAGTTGGGGCCTTATGCTGTTCGCCACTGCAAGTCGCAGGGCTTAGTTTGCCGGTCATCCTGACTAAACAGTAGGTTCTCATGACTTCGGTCTACTTTCATTTACTGATCACCACACAATGGGATGTAATGAACGCATTGAAAAAGATCCCCATCGAATGTTAGTTTTCCCGTTTGTGTTTATTAAAACAATCATCCTCTTCCCAGTGAATCTGCTTGGTAAAATAACGAAATAAATAGTTATACTCACTCAATATATAGAAAGTCCTGTGGCATGTCTCCTTTCTCATAAAGCTTCCAGTCTCGATTTGGATAATCCTCTATCAGTTACCACTGAAATTTTCCGAAGAAAATAATTCACTTCTCTAATAAATCAATCGCGATAAGGTTTGCTCTTGATAGTTTCTCGCACGGTGCTGTCGTTTATCAAAGGGCGCATTATCAACCGGTGTCCATCATGTGTATCTACATGTAGTGGTTTCAGACCGACAACATGCTCGAGAGTTGTCACCATCTTTGGTCTGCCTGTTCCGAATGTATGCTTTCGCATGGTTGTAAATATTAGTGATTTCGAGTATTTGCTCGTGCATTCTTTTCCTTTCTAGCATGGATTCCATCAAGAACGTCAGTATCCTGATATTGCTTCTTTAGCTAGGTCTTCGACCTTTGTTTATGTCAGCGCCACCTCCAGTGAAGTTTCTCCACTTTGAACGGTTTGTGAGTTCAGTGCTACACCTTCACTTGCTAAGCCTTTCACTTTCGGATATTCTCGAGTGTATTCAGGATAAACTTCCGGTGTTTTTAAGGGACTAATATGTCTTCCCTTGGTTGTTGCTCCTGATATCTGCCGGATTATCGAGAATCACGAGATATAAGGTCCCGGACCGCTTCCACAGGCCGCATCGTAGCATCTGATCGATAAACACGATTGTTGGATGTATAGCCTTTCAAATTCAAGTAAATCCGTTGCACCGTCAAATGAATCAAACCGTTCGCATTCTACCGGGAACCCCACAATGTGATTGGCGCTTCAGCGTGAAATCTTCTCACCGATTCGACTGGAGCTATCAAAATCTCGTCCAATCGAAATGAACTGATTTCTCCATAGACAACCAAAAAACCTTCAATGATTTATCGAGTGAGGATGAAGTTTTCGTTGCGGTGGGTTTGACTGTTCGTTCTTGTACCCGGCGGTAATTGGCCTCCGCCATCATCATCGTCATCATTGTAAAGCGTAATACAGTGAAGCAAACTTCACTGACCTCCGTCGCCCGGGTAAGGTAGCGAATCACGTCAAGATAGATGGTCACCATCCTCAGGAGGGAAAGTTGAGGGCAATCATATATATATATACACTCAAGTTTGAATCTAGACTGTGTGCCAAACGAACCACGGTACATTAGTTTTTATGAAAAGCAAAAGTTCCATAATTCGCTCGAGCGTGCGATACTGCTCGGTTGCCTAGACAAAAACAAGTGAATTTTGCATGGGGAATTTAGAGCTGAAGCCTTCGGCTAGCCAAAACCTAGTCAGCAATTCTTCAGGAGGGTATCTGAAAACTGCAATCCCTTTGGCGCTGGTGTCCAGTTTGTCAGATCATACGCCTTTGGGAGGGGGTCAGATATCCACCTTAGTACTCAGTCAATCCGGTGACTACTGTCACAAACGAGAGTGTGCGGTTCGTACTCCTCTTCTTGGTTGATTTGGAATCAGAGTTGTTAGTCAGCTCCCCCAGGTAACCTGCCAGTGGTTCTTCAAACCGATTATAGCCCCAGACTTTGGCTTTTAATCCTCTCACTTTGGTAGGAAAACACCTCCGCTCGGTTTTATCGGAGCATTTCGCGATGTACAAGCGAGGAGTGACCAGCTAAAACCGGGGCGACACCCACTCCCTACCACACTGAAGAATCCTACATGAGTGGGTTCAGTCTAGGCCCTCGATAAGCTTTGAGTAAATTCCACCAGTCACCAATAGCTCTGTTCAATTGATGCTGTAGTTCCTTTGAATAATAATTCAAACTCAAAACCTCCAGGTCGCTATTTTGATGACCTTAAACGCCAGACTACCGCCGCTGTTCCAGTCACAATATGCTGTTTTATTGATGACTGACACACGATTATCAATCCACTGAATGTTGTTCACTCACTTCTTCCCACAAATCTACTTTCCGTATTCCCAGTTATTCTCCTGAACTGTGCTGCTGTCTGTTGGTTTCATTTTACTGATTGGAGGTCCTAGGTCTTCCAGTAAGACTGATTCATCGGGGGTTTCCCCCAGGGACGCATGAGTATTTTGACTCAGGTGTAATGGAGCTAGCGGGTTAAAAATATTCAGACATTGTTTGCTTGATACTGTACAATATGTGATTATATTCAGCAGATGTCTATCGTTCCATTATCCAGTCGACAGTTGCTGCTTCAAGATGAGAAAAGTTTCTTGAAGGTTCTCAGGTTATGTGAAGACGAATCATTGTGTGTACTCAAGTGGAACAGGTGCCTCTACTCCTCCAGGATGATATCCCCTAGATCCTGTTGGTTAGGGATAGGGAAGGATTAAACTGTAGACATATGTACTCCTTAGTTTTTTCTCCTTACCAGGTTAAACTCTTTGAAGCCGTGTGTGTGTTACCTACTATAGTTCGCCTCGTTTACCCCTATTGATTTCGAGTCTACTCTCTATCTGTCTTAGATATTCATTTTTTACCTCATAAATGCTAATCACAAGCGAGAGTGACCTTCAAAAATAAAATAGGTGAGATAACAAGACCAGCTATCGGACAACTATGTAATCGAACTAACTTTACTGATCGGAGCCAGTTGATGATTTGACTTCTGATTAGCATGCCAGACCTTTGTTGTCCAACAATGTGCTTCGGTCCTCCCCATTATCAGTGGAGCGCATCATGAAGCGAACTACTATCTATCTCGTAATGGGTCTTACTTACTTCTATTTGGCATTTACCTCTGAGATTCGCGCGCGAAATTTTTATCATAAGGGGCCAACGTAGCATTTCGTCCGCCAGCGCACGCAGCGGGATACTGCTAAAGTGCAATCAGAAATTTGACCTTTTGCAATCGGGTCAAGTTTCAGTTGTCCTTGGATCAGATCGCAGTATACAAATCATCAATAAATACGTATGCCGTGAACGTTGTTGATGTTGGTAGTTCTGGTGGTCATAGCTGTCAGTTACAGTTGACGAACCTTCAACCAGAAATCCCCCAACACGTCTTCCCTCCCCCCTTCACCATCCACTGTGGCCCCCCACATTCATCCGTGTCAGATCGATACAATCGGAATCAGTGAGGCTAAGGCGACCGAATTTTGTTTCCTTTTCAATCGAAAAACAAGCTGGTGATTTCGGTTAGTTTGTGCAACGCGAGGGACCGTCGGAAACATTGGAAAATTATTTGTAGCCGTGATTAAATATAAGGAAAATACCGATAAGTATTAGAAGATGGTAAGACCGTTTCATATTGCCTTACCCATGTATGTTCAATTAATCGCGATATATTCTGTCGTCGAATAAAAAACAGCAGTTATCGAAGCTAAACGAAAGGAATACATGTTCCCTGCACTGTTCACGAATAGTTATCTAGTTACTCCTATTGTACTATGATACTACTGGTGTTGTATTGGTAGTATGCTGTGAGCGCGTATAACAACTATGTTCCTCGTGATCTCTCAGAGGGGCAAAAAAGTACATCTATTTCTGCCTGGTTCGGTCTCATCAGTTCGAAACAGCTGCACGGTGCTCGCCAGCTTTTCAGCTCATGTTTCGTTTATTCCGTTCACAAAGAAATTCATTGAATAACCGTAATAAAATAAATAATCAATGGGTTCTTCAGGAGATGCTACTTCACAAGTCTGGTCACTAATGGTATTCTATTATCAGATGATAACCGATTAGATATCATTTCCCTCGCTTGTCCCACAAGTGGCGCTCGTATCGGGTGAAATATCTTCGCCTTCGTATCACCCAAAATCACGTATCAACTGGAAACAGTTTTGACGAAAATGCCTGTTTTTGTGCACAATCTTCCCTGCAGCAATTTGCTCCGACAGCGTTTAGTGAGATAACTGACCATGTTCTGTCAAGGGAGCAGTTTACACTTTCGGAAGCGGTCAACAGATTAACTTGCGCTTCTATTGTTATTTTTTCACGATAATTTAAATGTGAATGGTTTCAGCACAGAGACACAATAGCTGCATCCAATTCACGTTAAGTAGACCAATAAGCTCCGCCCGACTAAATCCATTTTCCATATTTTTTGACGTCCACCAAACACTCCAACCAATAAATTTAGAATGCGCCAATGTCACTTCATGGACTGGATATCTTCAGCGATCTCCGAATGGCGGTTTTTACGTCCAGGAGTCTGTTCCAGGAAACGTACTCGTATCAGCCAACTCAATGTGTACTTACTTTACTACGGCTGGCTCCTTGGAAAGGATAAGCCGGCTCCATAAATGTCTCTGATTGCCGCCGTAGAAGACATGGTCATGAAGTTCCTTAGGAGTTTGGTACGAGAGCCATCCCTAGCGTCACTCGGCGATTTTCATTTTGAGGGCGCACCTCTAGTCTTTGCACAACCAAGTGCGAATTGCAAGGCGGCAGGAAGTAATCCCTCGCCTCGGAAGTGAGGGGGTCAATGGCTTCAGTTTTAAAAGATCAGTCATATTGACCTTTGTCAAGACACCGTGATTAGGCTTATGCGGCTTTTGAACAGGAGCCAGGTGACTAGCCTGAAACCCACCACACCCTGGTAATGCCGCCGCTGTTTGTTCGCGACTGCTTATTTGTTGCGGTGTGCCACAACTTATTCAGAGCTAACCTTCTTCGATGAAGGTATCCCCCTATCTACAACCCGGGGACTCGCCTGATAGCATTCAGCTCTCTAAATGAACACCGATAATCGAAAACTTCTAGTCGACGGATATCTTCTGCTCGCAAATTGAAAGGCTCACAACTATGAAGGAGAACTGAACGAACAGTAGCACTATATACACAACCCTTCAACTTCATTGGAACGCCGTGTCTACGCCACAGGTGTTTCGGTCCTACCTACGCTGCTCGAGCGTTGGAAACGCGGGCGGTTATCTCCCTAACTGCGCTACCGTCATTGTTCACGCAACTACCTAAGTAGGAAAAGCAATCCACCGTAACTAATTCCTGGCCATTTAGTTTCAAAACGGGACTAGACGCACTTGCAGAATCACTTTGTACTTTGAAGGCACAAAACACATGCCGAATCCGGCAACAGCGCTTGTTAGTCTATCAATTGCGCTTTGCGCTTCATCCATACATTTGAACAGACAGACGATGTGATCTGCGTAGTCTAAATCACACAGCTTTCCTCCAGCTGCTACTTCGTTTTGGAGACCACTAAATGCTTTCTCCAGTAGTTCGTCGCAGACGCCAAGTAAGACGGAGGCTAACACTTTGGTGAGGATTGAATCCTACTTATTCCGCTTTGATTTTTGCAATCGCTGCAGGATCCCTTTCTTAAAAGTAGCAACTATCATTGTTCCCCGCCCCCCCCCCCNGATAGGGGAATGCGCTCTTCCGACTAAATGTTGTGCAGCAAATTAGTAAAAGAGCTTACGTGCTTATCACACACCCTCTCATCTTGGGAAGATTGGGGGAAAACCCGTCCAGTCCTGCTGCTTTTCCTCACTTCAGAGCTTGATTGCAAGATCTAATGATGTAAATAGATATTCTTCAACTTCCCGAACCCATTACGTGAAGATACTATGGGATGTGATAAGGGTCAGATTTATAAGTTTCACTATGATAGCATTTGACTTTGACGATCGAATACGAATGCGGCAATAGTGGTACGCTAGCAGTGACGGACATTTAGCTGCTTGTTAGCATATTGACTACCGTGGATGGACAAACTGCTTCGACCGACCTCCAATGCATGATTTGTCAACGCTACCGGTCTAGATTGGCGATGGCCCTCCGGGTAGCATCTTATATGAAATCTGTTCAGTAGGGGTGGTGTGTAGCTCTTTAGCAAAACTAATCCATCAAGTCGATTATATCGGACTCCAATGCTAGACAGAATATCGCAAATGTTGTACCAATATGCATCAGTTTACAACAGTAACAAAGGCATATGTATGTCTGCAGTTAGGGCGGTCAAGAGGGGCACACTCGAGTTTTCATTCAAAGGCATAATGCTGTGCACCTACTCAATGCCGATTAAACTATTACCACTCTGTTGTCTCGTATGCGGATGGAAGTTAAGAAGAACTAGTGCACTCGAGAAACCATATACTCAACAATGACATCGTCATACAAATTTTACTTCTGATTTAGACGATAGACCCATTGATCCATCGTAGCCGTTTGTTTCCGAAGTAGGAAAACTCTATGGTTTGATAACGTATCAACATCAGTCGTTCCGATCTTGTCGGATTGCGTTCTGAACTCGCAATTCTGCTCGTCCCAATCCATGGCACACGAAACACGTAGACACACGCGTAAATGTATGTGCTCGCGAGCTGCTTGAATGTGTTCAACTACACTTTTTATTCGTACAGTTTGTTAGCGTTGTTGTTGATGTGTCTATTTTCTTTTTGTTCATACTGAATGCCGCGGCATGTTTTGTTCACAAATATTGTTTTTTGTTTTTTCCTTGTCACCCGGATGATAGAGAATACCTTACTGTTTTTTTTTGTTATTCATTTATGAGTTGAGTGATCGGACTTGTTTCTCATCTTCCTCTTTCACTATTACTACTTTTATCAGTAGTATTCTCCGCGACCTCGTCGCTTGTTGTTGTTGTTGTTGTTCTGTTTAGTTCTGCCTGTTTTGTTTATTCTCGTGTCGGTCCATCCAGCTCAATAAAGGGTGTTGTTTTTGTTTCTGGCTTCGTCTTGTTTCTTTCACTCGCGATTTGCTTTCGTTTGAACACGTGGATGCGTATTGTGTTTTTGTGCCCACCCATACCCCGACAGGCGTGTCCTCAGAGTTCCTGTCACACCGAGGCTTTCTTATAGGGATTTCACTTCCCGGGTAGAAGTAAGCCATCGTGATAGGGGTTGCGTGCACATCACTTGCGGTCCCATGTAATAGCGACGTGGTGTGATGGCTTGCGTACCTCCATGACCCTGCGAACTACACAGGATGGCTTTTCACAGCCGTAGATCCAATCATGCCTTAAAGGTCAACGGGTAGAGACCAGACAAAGCTCAGTTTCACAAGCCAGCAGCTTGGGCACCCCCTGGCTTCTTTCTTCTATCCACACCCGTCCCTGGAGAGGTCACTCCAGTAAATAAACACGGTGAGGGACAGTTTACCGGTCAAAAAAAACCGCTAAATGGACGTAGGAGGGGGGTACCTGGGGCTTCCTCTCGACGGTGGGAGAAGCATTCGCACTTCATTGGACAGCTACCGCCCGCCCAAGCTAGGCAGCCCCCAGCCAATAAGATGCTGTCCCGTCCACGTTCCGCTTGTCTCATTGGGTGCATGAGGCTGAGGGCCAATCCCGAAAATCAACGCACCAGCAAACAACACGATTAATCGAAATTCAAAGGCCTTGCGTGGCAGGTCTCCAGAAGCTCCCACACGAGTGCCTCGTTCACGCTCGCGCTTTGGATTTACGCCTCACTGCCTTGTGGGTCAGACTTTTGAGTTGAAGGCTCCGGTTGGGGTTCCCAAAGAAAAACCCCTTCGTCGGTGTGGGCTTTTTTTATTACACACTTCGTGTGATGAACAGCAGACGGGGAAAGCCCCATAGTCACAAGGAGCTGCTACTGTTCAGTGATGGAAACCGGTAACCTAAGCCCCGGGACTTGGAGTGATGGAGCACATAAGGCCCCGATAGGTTAGACGTGGTATTGAACCGGACGACAGCAAGGCTGCCTACCACCAAAGTTGGGTGGCGGTGGCTGGGCTCGGACCTGGGGTCCTGTGGCAACGACTAAACCAATGCGCCACCACCGCGAAGAATGCCGTGCCCTAAAGTCTTGGGTACCCATTTGGAAAACCATCTTTCCCATCTGTCTAGTCCTTTTTCTCAATCCCGAATATTCCCAGGTGCCTCCTGCTTACGAGACCCGTCGCATATCACTCAGCGCTCAACTAATAAGGTCAACCACTCAGAGGCTATCAGATTTTTGAAACCAAAATCTCCTTTCCACTTAGCCGCACACTTTACCAGATCGGTCAACAAGCCGCCTTAGCCAGAGCCCTTGAAACCTTCCATTTAGATGTATTCTGTATCTCCGAAACACGCATACAAGATCCTACTTCAGTCATCTCCCTCCGTTCTCCAGATCCCGCCTCATCCTCAAGCTTCACTCTCCGTGTGTCAGGCGATTCGATGTCTGAAGTTCGCGGTGTTGCTGGCGTTAGGCTTGCGCTAAGTGTCAAGGCCGAGCGTTCACTTCTCGAATGGATCCCGGTTAACAGCCGACTTTGCGCCGTACGTCTGGATGATCAGTACGCGTCAACAGCTCTGTGCAAATACTGCCAGTTGACATCAGTCCTCCATCTGGAATGGAGGTTACCCGGGAAATAAGTCACCTCAAACGGCATAAGGCTTCCGGCCCCGACGGGCTGTCCCCATCCGTTTTCAAGAATAGAAGCTCAGCCTTGGTTTTGGAGTTAACAAAACTCCTGGGCTCAGTGTGGGAGAAGGAAGAGGTTCCAACTGAATGGTGTGAATCGGTGATCATACCGATTTACAAGAAGGGGGACAGGTCCTCTTGTGAAAAACACAGAGGCATTAATTTAGTTAACATTACTTCCAAACTTCTCGCTGGCATCATACTCCGTCGATTGTCTGCCGCACGCGAACGGTGTACGCGTGAGAACCAAGCTGGTTTGAGACCTGGTCGAGTCTGTATTGACCACATCTTCACACCGTCAACTTCTAGAACATAGACACTTTTTTCGTAGGCCCGCCATTTTTATTTTTCTCGATCTAATAGCGGCTTTCGATTCAGTCGACCGCTGTCTTTCCCTGAAGGGAGTGCCCGAGAAGTTCATTTTAGTATTACAATCCCTCTACAATAATAGTCGAAGCCGAGTCCGAGCTTACGGCACTTTTTCACCCGAGTTCACCACGGACAGTGGTGTTCGACAGTGTTTCTATTTCGTTTCTATTTAATTTCGTCATAGATTTAATTCTTGAAAGAACCCTATCCTCGTGCGAGGATAGTGGTATCGATTTACTCCCAGGTGGCAGACTGTCTGACCTAGAGTATGCAGACGACATTGTGCTACTAAGTGAATATTCGGGTAAGTTGCAAGCTTTTCTGGATAGTTTGAGTGCTAGTGTTTTACATGTTCGGTATGCGTTTTGCACCTTCAAAGTGTAAAATGCTACTACAAGATTGGGTTGNGACAGGCTGTCTGATCTGGAATACGCAGACGATATTGTGCTACTAAGTGACGATCCAGGTAAGTTGCAAGCATTTCTGAATAGTTTGAGTGCTAGTGTAGGGATGTTCGGTATGCGTTTTGCACCTTCAAAGTGTAAAATGCTACTACAAGATTGGGTTGATCCAGTACATAGTCTCACCCTAACTGGGGAAGTAGTAGAGAAATTAGACAAATTTTGCTATCTGGGTAGCTGTATCTCATCCAGCGGACGCATCACAGATGAAGTGTAGGCGCACATACAAAAAGCTCGATTGGCATTTGCCAACTTGAGACATTTGTGGCACCGTCGCGACATCCGGCTGTCTGTGAAGGGTCGAGTGTATGCTGCAGCAGTTCGGCCAGTTCTGCTCTACGGTGCAGAGACTTGGCCACTAAGAGAACAGGATAAAAATAGATTGTCGGCGTTCGAACACCGCTGTCTACGTAGCATTGCACGTGTCTGGTGGGGTAACCGGACTAGCAATGCTGAGGTTAGGCGTAGAGTTTTAGGCAGTCGCGTTCGTCCACTAGAGCAAGTGATCGACCTCCATAGATTACGCTGGTTGGGACATGTGCTACGCATGTCACCAGATAGGTTGTCACGGCAAACGATGTTTGCCAAGGCTGGTAGCGATTGGAAAAAAACGAAGGGCGGTCAAGCTAAGACCTGGTATGAGGGTATGAAAACTCTAACCAGGAGACCACTTCACATAGGTCCCGTTAGGCTCCCTGGCTGGGGACATCGGGATGATGGTCACCGATGGTTCGCTACACTGAGTGATATGGTGTCACAAACAGTGGCGCTCGTGCATCCACTCGTTATTTTCCTAACATCATTCTATATGCATTCCCCATCTTCCGCTTGAATTTGCTTGGACATTCCAATCTTTATTTCGCTCTTTTATCCAAGTGGGCAACCAAAACCGACGCACGAAAGTGCATGGTTAATGGTTATAGCAACTGAACTGAACTCCTATGCAGAAATGAGAAATTATTAGGCTAATGCATGGGCTTGAACTATGTAGAGGTGGTAGGAGGTTATATTCAAATATTTTATTATGGGAGAAACTTACAGAGACTTCGCTTATCAAATCCGATAGGATGTTTACACTTTGGTTCGGAACACGATTCACATGATCACAGTTAGTCCATGTAAGTAAAATAATAATGTAATGTTTTCGGATAATATATGTAGTTGGGTATTGAAACATAATGTTTGCCAGAGCATCATCAAGCTGACGCTTGAAAGATACCAATGTTGGGGCACAAACCACGTGAGGTTGTAGAGAGTTCCGTGAGCTGCACACTCTGACTGCAAACGAATGGCGTCTGCAGTCGAGACGGCTCTTTTGAAGTGCCAGCTTCAGTGGATGCCCTCTGAGATGAGCATTGTTTGATAGAACCAATAGATGTTTACATGGATGGTTGGGCTGTTGGAAAATCCGTTATAGTAAGATTATATCACCCCTGATTTGACGATATTGAGACGGGTATAGCCCCAATAGCTGTTCTCTTTCGCCATAGATCTTGGAATGTAGATCTTTGACCATCTTGGTAGTCATTATCTNNGCGGTTGTTCGAGCGCCTTCCGATCTCTCCGCAGCCATGGGTTCCAGGCCTGAATTGAGTACTCGGTGTATAGACGGATGTATGTTGCTAACAGACGTGGAAAGAAAGCCGACTCAAACGATCCAAAAACAAGTTTAAGTAGTCCAGCCTGTTTTACCGCCATGGAACAGTTTGTGGCGCAACCCAAGTCTGTGCGAATGACTACTCCCAGATCCTTCTCGGATGGAGCATGAG
>UZAN01057244.1:0-12982 GCA_900618425.1 Echinostoma caproni
TCTTCGTTCACCTTACATATGCATGTACATGGTTGTTTTCAGCGATCACCAAAGTTCACTTCACTGTGGCTTGCTAAACAATCATAATTTTGAGTGAGAAACACCAGTTCGTGACCAAGTGTATATTTCCTGTTCACAGACAAAGGACAGAGATTCGTTTGAATGTGTGTGTGTGTGTGTGTGTGTTGAACGGCAATTCTGCTCCTGTCAGGTAGTGATGTTCAGATCGTAATCCCATATGCACGAATACTGTTCGTTTATCTTATTCGAACTCACAGGTATATGTGTATTCATAACGACTTTCGTGATTACCACTCTATTCGCCCTCTCGCTTACACTTACCCGGAACCCACGCTAAAAGGATTAGTTGGCAGTATGTTGTGCACACCATTCGACCACTATCTGATATACATTGAGAACGGGAGCCTTCAGCTAGCCTAAATCTGACCCGTAGGGCAGTGGTGTGGTGTGTGGAAACTGCAATCTATTGGGGCCGGTGTCCAGTTCATTGGATCATACGCTCACTGGATGGGGTCAAACGTCCCAGGTGCCGAACGCACCTCGATGCCCAAATCGAGCCGGTGACCACTACCACAACGAGTAAGGGATGTGCGTAGTTCGCACTCCTCATCTTGGTTAGTTTGGCTCTTTGGCCAACTACCTCAGGTGAACTGCCACCCACCTGGTTATAGCCGCGGATGTTGGCTTTTCGTCCCCTCAATGTGATGGAAAAACACCTTCGTCACCAGAAGGCAGTGAGTAGGGTTCCCACAGCGAAGCTATTTGACACTCTTGTTCGTATGGGAACATCTGGCTAGGTGCAAGGGTAGGGTGACCAGTTGTAACTCATGATCCCACCCCCGATCATACTGAGGCTTTCGGAGGCGGCCATTCTCATCTATTCGATGTCCCAACATGTAATCACTCGTCAGCTTTTAGAATCGACCAGTATGTTCAAATTTTCTTGACAATGTCTAATTATGTGGTAAAGCACGGATAGTAAACAGTGATGATATCGGGGTGTAAATCTGTCCACAGTAAATTTGTCTGTGATTAAAGATGATGCAAATAAATCATGTGGTACACATGGGTACCGCTTTGAAATCACCTAATGGTATCACAGTTCTTCAATAAGTCCTTTAAGAATCTCTAAGTGGTTAAAACGCATAGCCTATGACATTATAGAGCTTCGCATAGAGTGAAAGCTGAGGGGCAACAAATGCCATCTTATTCTAAATTTAGACCACAGATAAAAACATTAACCGCTTATCTGAGTGCACTTCGGGCCCATTCGGTGTTTTTGGGCTTTTGGTAACATGACTGTGTTGTCCAAAGTATTTCACAGGTGATTATTCTACTCATCCACGTACTCTATTCGTTTGTTGATTACCTTATTTTTCGGGTTCCTGGTGCCTACTGCATAGGAAAACTACTCATGTTCTTGGTTAATAAGTTCTTCCGGTTATTCTGTATTCAAACAGCAAACCAACTGACTCGTCCTTTAGTTTTTGGAACCGAGTCCTTTTACTTAGCAATATCAAAGGCAAACACTGCATCAATTCGTAATTCCTCCCCATTCCCGTCCCTTTTTACAATATTCTTAATTAAATTGCTTGGTTGCGTTATTTCTCACCGAGATCAGCGAAATTCTGTGTTGATCTCTATTTGGGTTTTTTCGCTTTGTTTCTCTGTTTCACAGTTTAATTCCGAATTGAACGATTCAGATCAAGAACTGGGTCTCGCAGCTGTTGGTGTGATGTGGCCAGTTACGTGGCGCAAAGATGACTTGGGTGAGAACGGATTGTGCATTTTGTCGCCTTGATTTATTTATTATTTGAAATCAGACTTTTCTTCATATTTGAATACCTTACAAATGGGATATGTTTAAGCTATTTGTGTCGCTTTGCGAACGGAGCGATTATAACTAATGGTAACCGATCCATTTCCCGGCGCATTGTGAGTGGTTTTTGCTTTTGATTCATGGACGTCCGGAACTCAGTGTTCGATTTTTTGTATGGCATACACATTTACTGTTTTTTTCGCATCTTTTAATTGGGGTGGAGATGACAGTGTTCATATTTTTTCATTTCTATGCCAAATTTTACGATGCATTTCATAGTGCCAATTGCGCAGTAGGTTCCCAAGATCATTGAAATCGTGTCATCATGCACCTGTCATATCTTATTCTCCCTTTCTCAATGTTTTCCATTGGTCAGTCACGCGATTTGCATCCACAATGGCGTTGCTCAATTTGGCTTTGACTCGCAGTGCCAAACGTGCCCATGCTGCCACTCTGGCCAGTGTGGCCGCGATCTTGGCCAAGTGAGTCCTCTTTCGGCCCCTTTGGTTTTTATCCATTCGAATTATATCCTCGGAAAACGCACCGAAAAGCGTGCGTGTCTTCCGTTGTTACTAAATTTTTCCTCGCTTATTGTGATGTGTCCTGAACTATGAACCGTGGTTTGCAGTCTCTTTCTCTGCACGATCGATTCTACTTCTTCTTTACTGCAGTTGGCTCCTTGAAAACAATTAGACATTGTCAGGATCGTGAAATTTCTTGGCAGTTTGGTACGAGAGACGTCCCCAGCGTTACTCGGCGTTTTTTTATTTTGAGGGCACCCCTCTAGCCTTTGCACAACCAAGTGCGAACTGCAAGGCAGCAGGAGGTAATCCCTCTCCTCGGAAGTGAGGGAGTCAATGAATTTAGTTTTTAAGGCTATCGACCTTGTTCACGACACCGTCATTGGGCTTATGTTGCTTTTAAACAGGAGCCAGGTGACCCCCCTGGTAGTGCCACCGCTGTTTGTTCGCGACTGCTTATTTGTTGTGGTATGGTATGACTTATTCACAGCTAACCTTCTCTGAAGGTATCCCCTTATCCAAAACCCGGGCACGCGACTGGTAGCATTCAGCTCTGCTTTGCCCAAGGATATCTAGGGATCAATTTTTCTATTCCAAGCACACTGTTTTGTGTCCGCGGCATCCACATTCGAATCCGAGTTCTCCGAGGACATCTCTGGGCTAACAAACTATCGCCACGTATGGCTTCTCATTCTCATTGCCTCTGTTTGACATCCATATCAAACTCGAGTGTGAGGACTACCGCTGTGGCATAAAACTCAGAGTCCATGGGGTCAACAATCCGTTTTCAGTTGACAGTGTTCAGTACTCGTGGGTTGATGACGGACACAATCATCGGTTTCATACAATGTGTGTACCAAATGAACCTGGTGGTCTGGTAAGTAGTGTGCAGGTATTCTGTGTCTGGGCTCTCTGATTTAATCCTCAATGTTGTTGGGGGTCGGGTAAACTCGCACGGTTGATTACATCCGTCGATGTCGAGACAACTCCGAAATGGCTTCCGCTTCTCGTTGGTTCCGTGTACTCGAATACCGTGAGTTAGGTATCACTATTATCTTTCTCATGAGCCGAAAAAAGAAGCAAATTTATTAGATGAATTTGCGCTTCTTGATATTGAATACACTTTCACCCTCTACCTGATTCTTAATTATCTTTAATGCTCGTCGAGGAATCGTGAACCAGTTGAATAATGTTGCCATCTTGTGATTGGCGCGACCGCGGGTTCACTGTGCGAATCCATATCGTGAATCTGTTATTATACCGCTTTAAAACATGATAAATTTTGTTTGATTAACATTGACGGTGCTTCTTACTGGTATAAGAATATCGATTGTCTGCTGTACGAGTGAAAATCAGGATAATTTGACTCCTGATGGTGATGGCTTCATTGGTTATATTTTCATCCTTCACTATTTGTAAGGCTCATATATTCCTTTCATAGGCCCACCATTTCTATCTTAAGTGATCTAAAGGTGGGCTTCTCTCCCAATAATCACACAATACCTTGGTGCCAATGCTGCTTGTTCTGTGCATTAGCTACGTTTATTGCTCTGTTACTTTCCTTGTGTATAAGTAGATTTGTATTGCCCAAGTTCGCCATGGAAAGTGTTCGGCGAAGTTGCTGCGTTTTGATTCTGTTGAAAATATGGCCTGGGATATAGCCTAAACAACATTGCAGTGGCGACATACTGCGAGACGATTAGTGAAAAGCAGTCATTTTTCGTATTGCAAGTGCAACTCTGAGTTTATGTTTCTCGGTGTAAAGTATTGACTTATCTGTCTGATATATTAATTGATGGCGATTCTTGAATGTAACCAGATAATTTGTCGTTCACTGTGCCAACGCTTCCCTCCAAACGCTCGTGTCATTTCAGACTAAGCGCTGATCAAATTGCGAAATTGATTCCGTCTGGAGATAAGAAAGCCACCGGTGTACTACTAGAACTCGGGCTTCATGATTTCCTCACACATCTCAAACGGATTGTGGAAAGTCCTAAGTTGGAATCACTTCGTGAGCATGGATTCGGTTGTGTGGTGGCAATTATGCAACACCCAAGTGAGTATCCGACTCAATCTGTTCTTTTCATATTTCATCGGACCCAATCGCCTTCGGTTGTGCCGTCGATAGGTAATCCCAGTCTTTAGATTTTGATTGGTGGTCTCTTAATGTTTCATTGAATTTTATAAATGAGACTGAAATTTCCATGGTAATCCCCAGTCAGTCCCTGATCTGATAGATGCTGTAGTTACAACACATGCTCGCTACCTCCAGTGGACTGAGAGTTCCAATCTTACGCAAGTCGCTGGACGTGAGCTACTGAGGAGTTCTTGCCGGAATTACTCAAGTCTTCCTTCCTAAGTTTTTCCTTGTCGAAAAAAATGGCAGCCACATACAAGGATAAGTTCTCCGAAGTAAAAGAAATGGAGGAAAGTTTTCTAATAGTACTGCTTGCAAGTTATTGTGTTAAAATGTAAAATACCTGTTCTGATTGAAATCACAATCTCATTTTCCGTTTATTGGGGGCTGATAGACCTTTCTGCTTTCGTTAGGTTACTTTTTTCATTGCACACCCTTGGGTGATTAACAGAAGATGCGGTGCACTCCATAGTCACAAGAATCTGTTGTCCATTCGTGGAAACCAGAAACCTAACCCCCGGGTCCTGGAGTAGTGAACCGCATAAGGACCAACGGGGAAGGGTGAAGTATTGAGACGGAGGACAGGGAAGCTTTCTACCAACAAAGTGAATTAGGAAGTGTTCTCATCTTTGTGGTCTAATCCTTGCATATCCCCCACTCTTCTCTGTTGATGACTGTGACCAAAGCTTTGATTCTACATCATTGTTCTGCCTTTTTTATCGCGGTGGTGGTGATTCTACTTGAACCGGAAATCAGTTGATCGTTTGAAGTGCATTTGTGACCTCGGGTACTGTTTTTTTCAGTTCACTTTGTACATCCATTAACGCTGCAATTTCGTGCGTCGTTTTTGGTTGCTCATTTGGAGGAAAGAGTAGGAGGCAGATAAAAAAATCTTAAAAGTGGACTGGAAGAGAAATTGGAGGATCCCAGTAGACTAAGGTTTCAAATAAATTGAGACGGAAATTTTATCCAGTCATTCACACACACATATTGTGCTAACGCCATGACAGTAATAACAATAACGGGATGGGGGATAAGGATACAGAATAAAGTAAAAGAAGGCTGTTAAAATGGACAATTGTAAATAACTGGGATAACAATTTTTTGTTTCACCATACTCTTCTTAAACTTTTTGTGTCAATTTACCGCTTTTTTATGGGGCACGGGACTTCAACAGGCCGATCGTACGGAATTCGCGCCACTGACTTCTATTCTAGGCCATATATCTTGGCGTCTCTAATCAACGACCATCCTCATCCCTTGAGCCCCAACCTGGAAGGCGGGCTGCACCAATCAAAGCCAAAGCTGAGACCAGCGTCATATCCCTACGCCATGTAATGGTTTGACCGCCGCGGCGCTTCTTCCAGCCTTGGCCAACATGTGCAAAGTGAGCACGGAAAGTTAGTCGATGGGCAGGCTTACGTAATACGTGACCAAGCCAACGGAGGCGGTGTAGAGCTATTACTTCTGTTAGAGAAGGGCTCTCCGCACCCAAAACACGACGACGGACCTCGTCATTGCTCACCTGATGTTCCCACCAGACACGAGCAATACTTCGTAGACATCGGTGGTCAAACACAGAAAGTCGATTAGCATCCTCAACGCGGAGAGACCAGATCTTGGGACGATGAACGAACGGCACTCAGCAATATCACTCAGTGTCTCTAAGCGTTGATCATACCGATTCCAAAGTCCCTTTCCAGGGAGCATTTGGTGACCTGTATGATCGAGTCTTCTGGTCATGGTTTTCATACCCTCATTTTAGGTGTCATTTTGACCACTCTTGGCTTTTTCTATTCACTGACTACCGCGGCAAAATATCGTTCGCAGTGGCAACCTATTTGGTGACATGCGTAACGCATGCCCCAACCAACGTAATCTATAGGGGTCGACGACCGTGATTACCTCAAATTTTGCGCCTAAACTCAACATTGGTCATTCGTTCCCCCCACTAGACTCGTGCAGTGCGACTTAGACAACGATCTTCGAACCTAAAAATCTATGGCCAGGTCTCTGCGCCGTATGGCAGCACTGATCCTTAACATACAGTCGGAAGTCGCGACGGTGCCACAGATCTCTCAAGTTGGTAAATGCCAACCAAGCCTTCTGTATGCGTCCGTTAGGTGACATGGAACTGCCCAAAAGATAAAACTTGGCCATTCGTACAAAGGGATTGTAATATTGAAACAATCTTCTCGGGCACATCCTTATAAGAGAAGTGACACCGAGTTTAGAGCGGTCGACTGAGTCAAAAGCCGTTTTCAGGTCGGAGAAAATATAAATGGTGGGTCTACGAAAGGATTGTCCGTGTTCCAGAATGTGACAAAGATTGGGCGCATGGTCTTTATAATCTTGGCCAGATCTAAAACCAGCCTGATTCTCACACGTGCTGCAGACAATCGACAGAGTATGATGTCAGAGAGACGTTTAGAGCCAATATTTATGAAACTAATTCCTCTGTAGCTTTCACAAGAGAATCTTGTAAATAGGTGAAATGACTGATTCACACCATTCGTTTGGAACATTTTCCCTTTCCCGTAGGAGTTTCTTCAACTCCAAGACTAAGGCTAACCCTCCATCCTTAAAACCGGATGGGGACCGCCCGTCTGGGCCTGAGGCCTTTTGATATAACTTATTTCCGGGGAAACTTCCATTTCAGATGTAGGGCTGGAAGCAACTTGAGAAATCTAGCTAAGGCCGCTTTTTGACCGATTCGAACATTGAGTGCGGCTAAGTGAGAAAAGAACTTCGGCTGAAAAACCTATTTGACCTTACTTGTAAAATGCTGCTTGATGTTCGATGGATGGCGTGAACAGGAGGCATCTGAGACTATTCGGGATCAAGAAGAACAATCAGACGAATGGGAAAGAGGTTTTTTCAAATGGGTGCCTAAGACTACAGGACATGATCTAATTCGCGGTATCCCACACTGACGAATAGGGTTTTTGTTGAGGAACTCCGATCGGGGCCTTCGGTTCAATAGTCTGACCCGTAGAGCATTGAAGCTTGACCCAACGCGGACGCGTGACCTGAACACACCTGTAGGAGCTTCTAGAGACCAGTCATGCAAGGTCTTTGGGTTTCGGTTCATTGTATTCTTCACTGATATATTTGTCCGTCCGCTATTTGGGATAGGCCCTTAGCCTCCTGCACCTAATGAGAGAAGCAGAACTTGAACTGGGGGCTGCCCGCTTGGGTGGGTGGTATCTGTCCAATGGAGTGCAAAGACTTATCCCACCGTCGAGAGAAAGCCCTGCTCTTAGGTTCATCTTGCAGGTTTTTTTACCCGTAAACTGATCCTCGCCGTGGTAATTCGCTGGAGTGATCTCTCCAATACGAGGGTGAATAGTGATAGGATACTTCATCTCTTTGCAACAGGATGGTTCAAGGAAAACCAATAAGTTGGTTTATTCGCCTTGTGAAATAACTGGAAAGGGAGCAGAGATGACATAGCTTTTTCACTGATGGGTAACCATCGCTTCGTCATACCATCGTCATCAGACTCTCGGCGTACTATGTGCTACGTGTGTGTGTAAAGGGGGTCGGCCGCAAAACCGTCAAGTCCACGGTTTGCCGCTGATTGGCCACAGCCTATTACTCAATGTTCCTGAGCTTGCCAAATTTGTGGCATTCATACATAAGGCTCGGTTGGCAACGCGCAACATCTTTGGAGCTGTTGCGACATTCAGCTACTGTCTGTGAAAGGTTGAGTGTATATTGCAGCAGTACGACCAGTGCTACTTTACCTGGCAGAGATGTGGTAATTACTTGAACGGGGGAAAGACCGTCGTTGTTCGGACACCGTTGTCTAAGCTGCATTCTATGAATCCGGTAGGGAAACGGGACTAAAGTTATGTGCAGAGTCTCTCATCGACTACGTTTATTTGGGCAGGTATTTTATCAAATAGATTCACGCGGTATGCGATGCTTTTCCCAGACAGGCATTGGGTGAAATAACCAAGAGTTGGCAAGCTAAGACCTGGAACGAACGTACGAAATCCCTAACGAGGATACGCGGTGACACAGGTCGCATTACGCCTCCAAGATGGGACCTTGAGAGCAGTGTAACCGGCGGTTTGATACCAAGTGTCATAAACAGTGGCACTCATGCACCTTCTCGATTTAGTTTCCACCTAATTTTTTTTGCACTCAAATCTTTCCTTCACTTTGTTATTTAAATGGGCACCAAGACTGCCAAACGAGAGCGCATGAATACCGGTTGCAAAATCTGAAATATCGCTACTTTGGGGCTCGTGAAGTTGCAAACAGCTCTACCATTGTCGTTCTGGGGGGTTGCAAATCATTTCTTCCATAGTTAACTTAAGATGGTTAGAATTCTCAGGTTTATTTATTTAGTGCCGTCTACGTAAATTTCTTCGGGATCTCTTTGATAGTGATTATAATGTCTCATTTTCTACTTTCAAAACACCAAAGTATTTTATTTGCTCATGGATTACAGGGCACTATGTTGGTTTGTAACTCATTCTTTGATGTGAAATTAACGCGATCCTGTTAGCTTGTCTTCGGGCAGCAACCTCCCTGCTTTCTTGGATATTTCTAACAGCAATCGATCTGTCATTTTTTCAGAATTCGTCGTTTTATGTCGTGATCAGTTGAGTCAAATTTTGCAAATACTGTCCAAAGACGGATCGTCCAGTTTGAGTGATCGTGCCACCGAACTGCAAAAGAGCCTGTAAACTGTTTCGCTCTCATCAACCTCGCTGTCCTAATTTACCCCCGGTACCGGAGCGCGCCAACTAGTTGACAGTTCCACTCGCAACTTTTATCAATCAAAAATTTCCTATGGTTGCATTTGAATGTCCACTGTCAACAACTCTTGCGCTTATAACCTGTCCTATGTCTTGTTCTCCCACGACACACACAAATGAACAAACAATCGCTTCCTGCCGTGTATCCGCGTCACTTCCTCTGCAAATCTAGGCTCTCGTGGATTTCGTGTTTTGTTTTTTGCCTTGTGTTCTGTACTGATTGTTATTGCCGGCCAATCAATGAATCCCATGAAAAAAATTCGCAGTTTACGATTTTTCGTCTGTCTATCTCAGCGTTACCCCGTAGGATGTTTAGGCCTCCGCTGGAATGGAGTTTTGTTTCACTTAGACGATTCGGCACCGCTGGGCATTGCCTTACTCGTTCGACCGGCATAGATATACTGAACTATGTGATGTGTAAATGAATAACAACAATAAGCTGTTTCTGGATTTTGTCTTGAACGCGGTTTCCAGTACATCTCGGTACGCTTTTCGTGATACTGTGTCATTAGAAGAATACCAAAAGCAGTACGTATTATTGTCTTCTGTGGTAAAACGGACGCCGAAAATCTCGACGCGTTTGAAATCAGACTTACACTCCTTTGCTTGGAGCAAGCATTACAACAGTCCCTGAAAATAGGTGTTATAACCGATTCTCACCGAGGTGCTGTACAGCTTCTTCCTGTCATACCTTTGGAAGCAGTCTGTTGCACTGCCTTGCGAGAACTTTTCCAGCATATTCCCAAAGTGCCTGCGGTAGATTACTCGGTCCAGACACCTGTAGGACTTGTGGCTCATACCTGAACTTCTGTGGGCACAAACTAAGATGCATTTTCATAACTACTTGGAGTAGCCGTCGCTGATGACTGTTTGAACTTCAACGCGAATTGCTCTCCCCAAAGATTCAGGCATCGGTGAAGACTATGTTGGCGTGAAATCTGCTTAGCAAATTGTTTCACGAACTGTGGCCTTTGGGATCAGTTGGAAAAGCTATCGGTTATTCCTATAGTTAGCTGATTCCATCTCTTTCGTGTATAGCACCCTTCCTGTCTCTCTGTCATCTCTGAAGGTTTTTGTGAGCTCGCACTTCAGAAAGAGATACTGCTCACGAGGCTATCCGACGCCTCTTAAGAAGTTTGAGGTATCTGCAGAGAACCCTATGAGAGTTATGCCACATGTGAGTGCGTTGCCAGGGGATCGTTCTATACTCTATAGTTAGGTACTATTTAGCACTACGGTTTTTCATAGTCGATCAGCACTGTTTGGTCGCGTAGCTTGGCAATGACGAACTATCAACCCCTATTGTTTGTGCAGCCACCAAGTTGCACAGATAACTTGGAACCAGTATTTGGTCCTAGTCCACGTAGGCAGATCAGTACGAACAACCGTTTTTCACACCCTCACCATACATAGCTGATCCACGTGGGCCCATGTCCGCGTCGAACAGAGGTGACTGAAGTTCATGCCAAAGAGGAAGAAATTGTGGTCTGAGGACAATCCTTCTGCACAACCATCAAGACCATGATCACCAAAGATGGATACCGCGAGCCCTTACGGTCTCCGGAGTGATCACGATATCCTTAGGCTTGGAGTTGAAGGTCGTGCAGACGATAGTGGAGGCTATCTTTGTCTGCATCCGGAGGACAGTGTTGGAGAATATGCAGAAACCACGAACAAACATTTCGTTTGATTTCTGCTAGCTTGCTTGAACCTTTGAGTCATATTGCCTATGGTCGGTTGTCTATCGTGATCCAATCCAATAAAGCAGCCTCCGACCTATTGCTCAAGATAGTACGAACGCCGTAACCGGATGCAAATGAACCACTTTCTTGAAGTGAGTGACTTTAATCGAAATATTGAACTCGAATCATGAATGGTTACTTTCGAGAGACAATACAGTCAAAAGATTCTTGAGCGTAAGGACTAGACCTGTTTGTTGTTGTATACACATCAGTGAGGGCGGAGGACTCGACCGGTAAACTTCATGTAACAAGAAACCTTTTTCAGTGGAACCAAGGGACAGCGAGAGAAGAGTAAATCGTGTGAAGGGTACTGTGTGCATTTTTAGAGAAGAGCGAATGAAAGTAAAAAACGGAGGGATTTATAAGGGTGCAAGTCCACGGTTAGATTGTGGGCGTTAATCTACCCGGTTGAGAGGTGGGTGCAAAGGGCTTAAGGGCCCTGCTCGGAGCCTTTGGTTTCAGAGCCTAACCCACAAGATAGCGGGTTGAAGTAGACAGTTCATGACCTTCTGGGTGCTGGTGACTGAAAGTTTTGTTCATTCACCTTACAGATGTGGCTAACCATTCAGTTTGCTCTTGGTGCACGCTCTTACCGATGAGCATCATGGTGAAGGAATCCAAAGGTGAAACTTGAGAACCGGTCTGGAGTTGCACGCTGTGTGAGTGATTTGGAATCGATGGTTTACCAAACTCATCCAGACTGATTACCAGTGATCAGTCACTCCAATGGAAAAAGACGGGCATCGGCCTCTGACTTTATTCGCAACAGTTTTGTCTTGTGAATTTGGTGGGTAGGAGCCACCAGCAGGAGCTATTTGAGAGCTTTTCTGGAGGAGTTTGGGATAACTTGTCATCGAATAACCGAACTAGCCAAGCTCGGTGGTCTTTGGTGGAGGGTTTTGTACCATTCTCTCCATGTTACCCACTTTCGTCTATTGGAACCACATGGGGTGGTCACCTCAAGACTCATGGTCGAGCCTGATGAGTATCAGTTTCAGTGTTGTATTTACCACATATGCTGCGGTTAAACTAAGATAAGTACGCAGTGGCGGTAAGCTGTCCTATCCTTGAGTGGCTAATGTACTCCTTTTCTGTTGTGCCGTATATAGTACGCCACTCTGCATCCTTGCGATGAGTTGCCGCCATCTTCCTTAGAATTTACACACGCTGGCGATAGGCAGCTTTGCTGTCGTCCGGCTCAATACCACGCCTAACCTAGCAGGGCCTTATGTGGCTCGCCATTCCAAGTCCGGGGCTTAGGTTACCGGTTTCCATGACGGAGCAGCAGGTCTGCGTGACTATGGGGTTCGTCCCATCTGCTGTTCACCACACAAATGTGTGTAATTAAAAAAAACTAATTCATACGTTTGTTTCATTACCGCTGACCGAAACCTGTCGCTGTGACATTGTATACGTATTATTGTTCCCGCGTTTTCTATTCTCCACCGAGAGCCATGNCATTAGTCTCAATTTTGCGCCCACCAATCATAAGTCACTGTTTCAGTCGACAGCGCTGCTATCAATTGTTTCTTTCAATACAATTCGTTTTCTGGACCACAGTTCCTCTAACACGACACCGCATTTCCTATTCCAGAAGGCAAACGAGCTTGTTTTTAGTAATTAATCAACCAAGCGAATAGACCACAACATATAGGAGGGTACAGGAATGAAGAACTAATCATGGCAGTGAGGATAGTTTGGCTGCGAATCCATATTGGTTCATCACAGCCAGGCGATCGTTATTCTTGTTATGCAATCAGATGGGAGTGTAAATCTGAGCCCTATCAAGTCGAGCGCACCCATGGTCGTACCCCGATCAGATCCATAATGTATGGTAGTGACCTTCAACCTCGTTCGACTGCAACTCATTGATGGATGAAAATGCTATCATATTCATTTGTCCAGACAGCTACTCCGTTTCTATCCAGGCCATTCGGGGTGGTGTTCTTGCATACGATCGACCAGGCGCCTAG
>UZAN01057249.1:2710-12978 GCA_900618425.1 Echinostoma caproni
AGTTAATTCCTGTGATGCAAATAAGATCACCTATAATGTATTACTTTATATGATAAATATTGTTTTAGAATTAGATCACACGGATATAAAACCATGATAAAACCATGTGAAAAAATTGTATGAAATGATTTTTATCGTTAAACAGGACGAAAGAAAGGGAATTGGTTTGATCAGATTTGTTAGGACAATTGTGATGGTCACAGCAGGATGATTTGTAATAATGATCGCATGTGGAAGTATTGTTTTGATCAAAAAGTAGTGTATTTGTTGTGGTTTCACCAGCAGCGGAGGGCAAGAGCTAGAATTTGACTTGTGGGAAGCTAGTGGAAAGTAACTGAGATGAGGATGGTGCATCCAGTTCCCAATCTCACATGCCTGCGCTTGATGTCCGATGGATTCGGAAGAAAGTTATTCCGAAATAAACGGAACGACTGTGCAGCGCTTCCAAGGCTATTCAGAGACAACTGTGACCTGCGCTGTTCATATTTTCGGCTAAAAAGACGAAAGACAAATGCAGGATTGACAGTTATAAAAAACTATATCAATTAATTTGAAAAAACCCATGGTCCATGTTTACAAAGAACTGCGAATTCTCAAAAGCAAGATGAAATGACACGCTGCATTAAACAACTGATTACTTTGAATCCGAATTAACGAATCCCAAAGGTACAGGTTTATAAATGTATCCGGAATGATTTCGCTGCACCTGAACACCTGTCTACTGTAGTTTATGTGATCTTTAATTTATGGTCAGAAATGACTGAATCATAGACTGAGAACGAATATGGTAATACTTATTCGTTAAACACATTTATTACCAGGGTAGCGCCAGTGATAAGCCATTCACGCTGTTTACAAAGTTGGATATAGTAGTTTCGAATGGCTAGTGCTTTGTTGATGTGTAAGCTGAATAAACATGTCGTATGTAGGCGCATTAGATTTGCCTTTCTAACAGCCATGCTCTCCCATGGAGGGCAAAACAGTACACCGTTATTGATGAGGTTTTGATGCATTGAAGAATGATTCATAAGAAATATGAGATGTACAGAAGCAGTGCCAACAGTGTGCCAATTGATGGTGCATAATCCAACAACCGTATACAACAACGCACACAATTGTACGCCAATATATTTACATGTTTTATGTTCAGGAAGGGGGCTGTGACCATGCAAAGGCTGCCTGGGAAAATACAGCAAAAGAAAAGCTAGGCAGTGGTGGAGCGGTTCGAACTCCGGACACCCTGGTCAAAGTTGGTGACCTAAACCCTTGGACACATCCTCCAGGAAAACTTCCAATTTTATCGACAATGTGACCTATGCCGTTATATGTAACGATTTGTCAATAACTCACATGATTGTTAGCCCTACTGGTTATCGTCGTCTTGGACAGCCTCATTGCGCTGGTAGCTGTCTTAACCACTGAATGTTCATCGCTTTCCGACTTTCTATGACTAGCTTTGTCCATACATCTGTTTTGCATTTTCAATGATGAACGTTTCTGCATGTGCATCTGAAGCGCTATTTGAGCTCAAAGTCGTCGATAAATTGGCCCTTTTTACACGTGGATTACGTGTTTGTTGCTATGGTGAGATAATCATTCATGCGTTGTCCAATCAATACCCGATGTGTGACTAAGTCAATAACAATACAGATATCCCAAATTGTGCGAACAACGGAATCAACTAACAGCTAAAATTGAATTTAAATTTATCTGGAAGGCTATTTGGTAAGCTGAAACACACTTAGGGAGGACCAGTCTGTGTTTTATGATAAAATGAAATGCGTTCCCAAGAGCAGCGAAATTCAGCAAAACGGACTCAAGAAAGGAACTAAAGGTACAGCCATTAAATTTTAACTGTATCCCAAAACTCCTTGAATAAAATTGTTATTACCTGTAGACTTACATCAGTGTCGAAGTCCTTCCAAAGCAAAATATTTTTAAGGAAATGGTCAAGTGATCCAAATCAAACAATATCGATTGCAAATAGCTGCTGCCTGACGAACGTTCACCATTCGGGGTGAGGACTGATCGATCGCAATGATAGCCAGCCAAAATAATACCTGCACCGCAGTTGATCACTCTGCGTTTGGAATGTCATTCCATCACGCGTGTAGTGTTTTACTTATGCCAGATTTCTACTAACTCGTACCCAGATTTGGCATTACTATATGTAAATCAGTTTTATTCACAATCTAAGACGAAACGAGGATCCACCTGATTGTCCCAAGACAGTCAAACTCATTGGTCACAAATTCGAATTGGGAGTAATTTATCCGTGACATCTGATAATCAATCGATCATAGAAAACAGTGATTAAAATAAGGGTTTTCCGTAAAAATGTAGCAAACGGTACTCAACATCCAATACGAATTGCGAGTACGGTACAATTTGCACTTTAGTTTTTGTGAATCAAAAACAATACATATGAAATGGTAGAGTTCGCTATCGATAATGTTGCAGATGCAATCGATGGTACCTGGGGACTAAACTACATCCCCAAATGGCAAATAGTCTAATCTTATCATTTGAGACAAACATAAAAGTGAGATGAGGAAAGAAAGTAGACGTTTCACTTTTTTCTCATTTCCCCTTCACTGGATAGCTTTCCTGTGGTTCAAGTGTCATATTACCTCGCGTCAATTACCTCTTAGCTGTGAAACTATTACAGAACCTCATTCCTAAATAGCTTTTAAATTCAACTTATTTCACTTTAAACGGAGAAACGATCATGATTTTTGAAATAAACGTTTGGCACTGTTCGAAATATTTGAGAAAATCATGAAAATTAAGTTGAAGGTGAAAAGGCCTTTGCATCACACTGTATATTTCATTTTGTGTGAGCAACGTTTTCGACAAGTGATGAGTACTGCTTCAGTTAATTTATAACGCACGTTCATTGGAATTTACCATCATTCACGATGTTTCTAATTTTATCAAAGCTTTGAACATTTCAAAAAACTACGAAGTTTGGGAAAATAATAGCAAATGAATACAATCAAAGGAAGGACTGGTGGAAAGTATTCGTTTCCAATAAAGAAAAAGGCTCCAAACGTGGTTGGGAACGTCGAAAGTTGATATTTTTTACAACTGTAAGTTCACCTGATGGTGTAATTAAGAAAAACTCTATCAGCTGACCCCAGAGAAACCCTTCTATTCACGTTTAAGATGAATGACACGCTTCGTGTTTGTGTGTCCTTAACTGAGACATTTTCGAAAATCGTGGAAACAGCGTGTTTTGACAAAGTTTGAATAATATCACATTTATTTTCCTTCATGCGTGTGGCTGTTTCAGATGAAGGAGAATGTGAACATGAGTGGTTAGGCAGTTACTGCGATTTGATACCAGAAATCACGTGGTCCATTTTCCGCAATCTTAGCATATTGGTTTATAGTCCGAAAGCAATGGAGTCCAGTTCAGTTCATCGAAAACACTCCGTAAACACTCCATCACAATGAAAATAAAGTTTTTTTTGGAAAATTGAATGTGTATTAAACCTATTGGAGATTCAATATTTTATATTCTTGCAGTATATCATTTCATTATTTCTATTTATTTGTTTACGCGACTGTATATGCAATAGAGTTCATTTGGAAATTATTATAAAAAGAATTGATTTTTACTCCAAAGAATAGTTGACTTTCTATTTTGATATTTGTTTCGTATTTAGAGTACAATTAGCAGCTCTAGTTGGCAATACTAGCTATGTAGGGAGCAAGAAATCAATTTGAACACAACTCATTCACTATGTTTCATTTACAACCCGGAGTGATGCATTTGTTGAGTTCTAAACAGTCACTAGGATGGGATTAGACAGGTGTTAGGTAGATATTGAAGCATCATGTCACACATGACAATTGTTAACAGCCATGTGACCGCAGCCCTGACCAATAACCATACGCAATACGGTTGTAACCAATGTGTACTTATTCTAGAAACCTGAATGGTGAATATGATTATGACAAAAGTCATGGGACGGTCTCAGAGTTCAGGTTGGCTCTGTATTTACTTGTGACCCTCTTCTATTCTTCCGTACCCACGCTGTTTGCACAAGTCATGTATATAAAAGACGAAGAGAACTAGAATTCATTGGATACGTTGTCATCCGTTCGACGTCTTTGCACAAGGAATCGATTAAAGAGACAGTCTGCACCTGCTTGTTAAGTCTTTTGGTATTCAGAATATAAGTTATCTGTCACACAGCTAAGCAGGAAGCCGATATTTTGTACAGTTTATCCAGAGTCATGTTGCCCATTTATCCGGTCAGTGAATGCAGATTTTTATACGAGCAGAACACAGAAGAGAACCGAACGTGTCATCACATACAATTGTGGTAATGAAAGAGAGCAAGGGGGTTGGATAAGCATTGTTTTGCCAGCTACAAATACTGTGCATTTTCTCTGTTTCCAATTGGTTACCATTGGTTGTGAATTCTTAGAGGCTTATCATTTCTGAATTATTAAGCACCGTTGGTGGTAGACATAATTCTAACTTAATCGTAGGGATAGACGACATGTTTCTACCCCGAAGACGTTGACAAGCCAGTGGACTCATTCATCTACATCAGACAGATGTCATTGTCGCTGCTAAACCTTTATCCTTTGCTCCATGAATCCAAGAAGAACTGATTGCGATCATTTGACGTGCCAATCTTTAGCAAAGTTCACTTATTATGTGCACCTGATTCGTGTACTGACTTCTTAATGATCAAGACACGAACACTGTTCACAAAAGATTCACGGTCCGTCCAACTGGGGATTCTACGTAGTACAAAATGTTGTAACCGAAACACACATTAGGGTGATCCAAGTCATTATACTTAGGCTCCAAAAGGAGATCAACAAGAAATTCATCGTATTTGCATCTTTCCGAACCTGCTTCAAATCGGTCGTCGATTATTTAACATGCGTTCAAGAAGAAGAACCCCCACGTAAACCTATCTGACTACCTTTTGATTCTGCAGCACATTATCAGTGCTGAACTTTTCGGAAATGCCGAGACCCAAACCATGCATAATGGTCACCTGTAATTTTAAACATAGACAGAATTGGTTTTCAATCTAAGCTTTAGTGGATAATGCTAAACTCTTTTTAAACACGGCACGGTGGGCTATATATACTGCAAGAACAATATTTTTCAAGGAAAATACCTTGAATTGTGTTCAAAAACACTTTTGTGATTCTTTTGAAGTTCGTCGACACGACAATCCGTGTTTAGCGCAAGTCAACTGCGGAATCTGGACAATTGCGAACACGTTTTATCTGCTGAGGTATTTTTCTCCGGTAGTAGTTTACCAAATAAAACCCTCAATATGGGAATCCTGTGATTCATATCATGATGTTGAGCACTTCTGCCCTGAAAGTTTCCGAAGTATACTTGCAATAGTTTGTAAGAACCGTCCAATGCGGTGTGTTATGTTTTAATTACTTTTCTGGTCACCAGTTTCAAGGAATGAGTGATTCATTTGGCAAAAAAATCAGTAGTTCATTTATCCAAACGGCAAGATAGAAAATCGTGATGAAACTCATCGTGTTGCCAGAATTTGATCAGTAGTTGGGTGGTTATGGTATTGTGAGCTTTTACTCAACTATGTGAGTATTATGCAAAATATTGTGGTTGGCGGTATCCTTTAATGACCGAAAATTAACAAGACCACTCGGAGGACGAAATCAAACAGAAAATTGAGCAAATATTAAATGAGGGAATTTTCGCAGAAGCTCGGAGTTCGGATAAGTCACCTGTGCTGCTGATCAAATTGCTCAAGGCCAATTTCAGTTCTGTGTGGATTTCCGCCAAGTATATCATGTGACTGTAAGCAAACCAGTTCAATTCCGGATTTTGGAGAACAGACTTGACCAACTACAAAACGCCGGATCTACGATTGGGCTTTGGGCCGCTATCTCCGAAGAAAGCCGATCGAGAGAAAAAAGTCGTTCACACTCAGCAATAAACAATACCACGTCAAACAAATGTCATTCGGATTATCAGATGCGTCATTCACAATCCGTCTACACATGCCAAATTTTCTCGACGGTGTTCCCATTGTGGCGGTGTATGGCGACGATATTACTGTCTACAGTTTAACAACAACCGAATACATATTCCATTTGGAAAACTGTCTGAAAGGAATCCAATAATTTAGCCTTCGGAATAATGGGTCTTAGTCCCAAAATGGGTAGATGTCAGTGACTCTAATTGATCACAAGTTTGGAAACTGAGAAGTAAAGCCACTTCCAGAGAAGATCGTCAATTCACATGAAATTGCACACTGAAGATCGGAAATAACATGAGGACAGTTTCTTGACTGTGTCACATACTGTAACCGGTTCGTCTGAAAAAATACGAATATCGCTGAACCGTTATGTATGCTAAACTATTGATATCCCGACTGAGCTATGATGGTCCGGTGGTAAGGTCACCAAACTATAACCTCGAAACAGTGTGATCGAATCCCTCCAACACGGCTTGAGTTCTCCCATTGTGTTGTATGGCAGCTCTCGAATTAGCCGTTTCCGATTTCCTGACAATGATACTATTCTGTTCTCAATAAAAAGAAGTAAAATAAAAATGTAGGATGTGCAATAACGAACTTCCTTCGACCGGGGTCCGCCTCCGAAAATTATAACAATGGTCAATCGTGGCTACTGGTATGGAGTCATCTTTGATTCTATTTCGAAACCACCGATTTCTGTCTTTTTACTTTCCTCTTTACGAGTGAAATACAGACGAACAGATTGCATGTTCATCAATATTTGTGAGAAAGTCAAGTAGTTATACTATTTATATAAACTATTTTCACTTACGAAATGCTCAAGTTGAGTTATTGAGACGGAAAACGAGCCAAACAGATAAACAACGGCAAACCCTAATTTCCAGCTATAAAAACAAAGAAATCTGTCAATGGATTACGATTTATCGAATGCAGAGTTAAACAAAATGCGAGAATAAAATGAAAGGCATGCAAACACTTTTTGTTCACAGATGAAATTTGTTTTTATCGCAATCGTTCTGGGATAAATTACACGTCAAATGTTTGTTATTAAAAGGTAATTTGAAGAATCCCGTAGGTGTGATTCCACATATGTGATACGAGTGAACGCGCAACGGTGCATTACTCCAAGGGGGAAAGGGGTATTGCATGTTGGCTTGCAGTGAAACATCTGTGTGTATCCTTTGAGCTCAAGATTATTTTCCAAATATATGTGATACTGTTTGCTTCCACAATACAAATGTTTTGCAGATAAATGCTTAATTTTGATTCCACTGAATAAAATACCTGGACTTTTTTAATCAATATTCGTGTTAACCCTTCGTGTATGGTTACCAATACACCCAAATATACTTCTGTAAATTGTACAGTAAATAGAAGACAGTAAATAAAATCCGCTAGCAAAGAAACCGCTGCTCACGCTCACATAAAATTTTCCATCAGTCAGTCGAGTCTCTGATAGCGAAGTGTCTAGGTGAACAAAAATTGATTGTATGGATCGTCGCACCAGTCCTAACGCGAAGTGAAAGGTTCAACCCGACTGGGAGAAAACTAGACCGAACGAAAATGGCAGGAGCACGAACCGCATAATTCAGGTTTTCGAGAATGATCGCAGGCATCAGGCAGTAGCTGTAATTTGCACTCGATTTATACCAAAGATAAATGATCAATCAAACCGCCATGCAACGTACATCATTCAGCTGCTACTGAAAATGCAATCGGAATATTTTAGGCCGATTACAGAAGTGTTCAATCCAGATGACCTACGTCTTAATGACGAGCCTGAAAAATAAGTACAATTAGCGGACTTGGCTTGTGAAGGAGTAAACTCATACTTTGTTAATGGAAATAAGTTTTGTTCACCTATCGTCTTGTTGAACGGATTTCCTAATGCAGAGTATGCGTACATGAAATGTGCTTGTACAAAAATTCCTAAAGCGCCAATAAATCCATCTAACTAACCGCTCACGTGAAGACATTTACTGGTTGCAAACGAATGTGTGTTTATACATTTTATGCGAAAATATAGTGTGCCTATATATATTAGGGTAAATAAGCATTATCATTCAATAAAATGGTTAGAGTAAAAGGACAAACTGTATCATCATCTTCGTAGACCATTTCATCAAAACTGAGCAAAGAACTTCAGTTTGAAAATGTGACTTGGATCCGTAACGAAGGAGAGGAGAAAAGCATACGTGGTCCGCAACCTAAAAAAACGGTACTTTCGGATTTCCGACAACAATAATATTTTCTTTTGGCACCTGGTCCCCGCTTAGTTCATTTGGATGGCATGGTTTATAAAACAATTTTGCTTTGATGGCATTGAAAATACATGTTTCTCATTCCGCCTGCTAGCTGAGCTAGGTAATTTCTTTGCAAACGTTTCATCACCACCTGAGCTGACATCATCAATGCTTGCAAAGTGGAATTCACAAGCACTTACGAAGTGTTTATTCGTTTGTTCTTTCTGCTATAAATTATAAAGATAGCGGGAAAAAGCGACATTGGAAATAAAATAATTCGCAACAAATCAATAATTAGATGCAAAACGTTAGACCAGAAGTGCAGGGCGGAAAACCACGTAAGAGTTCATTGCGAAATAAAATGAATAAAATGCTGTTTACACGTAAAAAATGGAAAAGATCTTATTTCAATATCATGTTTTTTACATAAACCATGCGGCTTAGAATTTACTTTTTCTTCAATACTTGGGTATATGATAATAAAAATCGTGAAATACACAAGAAATCCCTTGGTTAAATGAAGCCACTTCCTGAAGGAGGTTGCTTGTAGGATATATACTTTATCATTAGCTTCTCTCAGACAAAGATATATTGAGTGAAAGAAAGAAAAGTTATTTCAACTTCCTTCTTTTTGGCAACACATGCAAGCGTTTTGTTACGACCGCAACATTGGTTTTGTCAGGAGAAATCTGTTCAAATACGATGAGATTTATTCACTCCTTCCGCAAGCGACGAAATCTTCACAGTCTGCGTGACGTGATGCTCGGAAAATGATCAAAGGCTAAATGGACTATTTCCGTGTGGACCGGGGCACTTTCTGTTCCTCCAACACATCATTCTTCGCGATCTTGTGACCGGTTTTGTTCGATCAGCTTCGTTCCTGGGAGAAATGGTGAACTCATAAGTCAAACGTATCAGTTGATTTTTCCTCAAGATTTTCTGGGAATATCCGATTCGGATAACGTGGTTTTATCTATCGGTTATCAAGTTATGTATGTTTTCGTTAACCAACATTTGGTGACAATGTGCATGATAACCCCTGAACAGACAACAGTTTATCCTGTTAGTAGCTCACTTCTCAAATCTGGTTCGATAAATTATCCAAAGGGGGAAACAAAGATGACAGTTTATGGATGTTATACACATACATATATTATTCAAATAGTTGTTTGACACATTTGAAGTTTGTATGTCGATTGTGAAAAGTTCAGTAGCTTCGGTGGGATTCAAACCGACGCATGAACACCGCCTACGCCGATGCTCTACCAGCTGAGCGAAAAGGCCGCACCGATAGCACTGATATTTTCACATTCGAATTTACCCATCCAACTTACAGAGGCATGTGGCATTCACCAGTTAGCATGTGAGCTGACTGCCCCGGTAAGTTTTCCTCAGAATTCACCGGACTCCACATACATATACATACATATCTTCGATTGGCTGCGCTACACTCTCGTGCTTGTTCGTCACGTTGGAATTTATCGTTTAACTCATCCATACAACGGTGCTAATCATGACCAGGATCTACAAATATTCTCGTCGGGACATGCTACGACTAAAAACTGTATTCTGTGCTACCCACTGATTATGTGCTTGGTGAGAGTCATAAAAGCCCTGTGATCAGAAAACGCCGACGGGCCGGATGGCAGACTGCATCTACTCGCACACCTCCTGCCAAGATGACTGTGCCACCATTGGTCAGCCCCAACGTTGGCTCACTATTCGCAAAGATCTCGGATTTAACCTCTATTCTGAACACACGCAATAATTCCAACACATGTGTTGTCTGTGTGCAAGAAACATGGTTAAACCAAAACATTGAAGACGTTCTCGTGCGAATAGAAGGGTTTGATTGCTACTGGCAGGATAGACAACGAAGTAGGAAAAATACCGGGGGCGGTGTGGCTACTTGCATCAATGTTTCCTGGTGTGGCAAGTCAGAAGTTATATTTAACTATTCTGAAAACTGCATTAACTGTTTGTCTGTTTGTTGTCACCCTAAATTTTCTCGTCACAAAAGTACAAGCATCACCAA
>UZAN01057253.1:2729-12976 GCA_900618425.1 Echinostoma caproni
GCAGAAAACCGTGACCCGAGAATTCATTCTGTCAGGATATATATTTAGGTTTCGTTTCATGCGACTTTACAACTTCAAAACTTTTTTTTCTAATCCCAGACAACCTTAGACCGTTTTTCAATAATTTTAATCACCGCCACCATAATCATTATGGGATCGTACAGAGAATCACAATGGAGCAAATTTCAATACTCACTGTCTGGTTCACAGTATGTAGCAAAGAAATATGGATGTGCCAAATGGATAGAAAATGAGCCTGTTTGAGGGAAAGGAAAAAAGTGGGTCGTTGTGGTCACCGTACACATGCAACCAAGTCTAATTGTGGAAGCACATCACTGATCTGATTAGAAGTGATAATAACCACCTTGTTGTTCCTTCACCTCGATTCGGGAAAAGAGAGACGCTTCATTTGCTCTGATCTTACATCTCGATTCCAGTTCTTTTATCTCTACGTGGTTTTTCCGCCATATGGCAGAGACTGCTAACGTGGTGCGGATGAATAGACGACCACTGCGTCCTAAACGGGGAAGATTTAATATGTTGCAGCAACGAATTCCGTCGCGGAGGCACTCTAACACACAACGTTTAGCGTCGGTTTTTGCTAATCCGTATGCCGTTTTCCACCTGAACGGAACTACACAAAAATCGATTATTCGAAACCTCCACACGTAACCGCAAAGGCCGGTAGGTGTGAAACAGAGCTAGCCGAGCATCCGAGTTCGAAGTCAGAGTTCGTCTTTAGTGAAATGTCACATCAATTTCGTAGATGTTTTAATTCAGCGCGCGCCGCTCTATCCTTCGATATGCATGACATCATCTCCTTTACTGTGTTACCATAATTCGACAAGCGACAGGCCGGTTATGAGAATCGACCATTCATGGCAGATTCGTAAATATTGAGCTTCCAACAACTGCTTGTCAACACTCAGTCTTATTGCATTCCTCTAAACTTTGAACGTGCAAAGCGCATATCTAACGAAGCAGCCGCACTTTTGCTCTGACTGGTGCGCTTCGCGCATTCTCCTAGCATTCGAGCAAACCTTTACTGTCGTGAATCTACTCCCTATGGTATCATTTTCTCCCACCCACTTATTCAGTGCCAACGTTTTGGAGCTTTCTCCATCATATCAGTCTACGAGAAAGTTGCATGAGAACGACTAACTAAAGCACTGCTGACGAATAATGCTGTTGGTTTTAGAACGCATTACTTAGTTCGCTTTTTCTGAGAACCAGATACACAGCACTTTTACTCGGCAATATCTGGTAATCAGTAATAGTGCTCGTCAAAAAATACCTCTTCCACTATCCGATCTCCACCCTCACACGCACACACAAAAACGCACCGTTTGCAGCTGTCCAGTTATGTTAAGAAGGCTGTTTAAAACACAGTTTTGCACCACATCCCTTCTATTGGGTGAATGTATTCAGAGATTTCTGCAAGGACACCTACGAAACAACCGCAATACTTTCTTTTTTCATCTTTACTTGCTTTTATTAAATATAGCTCATGGGTAAGGGTTTGAAGTCCCGACCCCACTGATCGCAGTTCGAGTCCTGACAGGGACAGGGGTGAAAATTTGGTGACTCATACCACCTATCTACCACCGCCCCATGGTTTTTGTCTATTTAATATTTCAGTACGTCCCATCACGATGAGACTGCACCTTGACGTGGTGTGATGGCTTGTGCACCTCTCTGACCTAACGAGCTACACAGGATGGCTTTTGTCGAGCCGGAGATCTAATCATGACTAGAAGTTCGAAGGGTAGAGGTCGGACGATGATCAGTCTCCAGGTTGGGGGTTCGACTAGAATTTGCGTTTCAGTTGGTAAAAGATGGTGGAGGAGTAATTGATCCAAGTAAGTGGGCCTCCACTTCACCTAGCCGCAGGGCTAGTTTCTTGTCAGAACTAAAGGCTTTGGACGAGAACCCTAATCGTTCTCCTGCTTAGTGGCTGGACTCCCTAGCAGTACCCTTCCATCAAACCCCAATGCTTATGCACTGCGAGTTTGGCAGCGATCAGTGAAGCTCGCCTCCCTGTATTTCGCTGCACGATGATGATGATGATACGTCTGCCCTCTCGGTTGCCTATCCACAAACAACATAGGGATCAAACCGTTCCACACTGCATCTACCTAAGTAGTCTGGATTGTACTGACTTACTATATTACTTCACCATCAATCATCCAACTTCCGGTGCTTCTTTTCTTGATCCCAGTTCTTCTAGTCGCACTTTTCTCTGTGTTTGTGTTGCTGAGCAATAAATTTACACTGCATTACTTTTTAGAATGATCGATATCGATCAATAGGTGGGAGGCTTCCTCATTGAATTGTGCAAATGTTGTGGACCAACCACTGATGTAGAACGTGATCCGCGCCCCATTTATTTCTTCCTGAACATTCACCACATCCAGGTTAAGTTACTTGTCTCCTCGTTGCTTGTTTCTCCCCATCTCCTTCTTTATTACATTTAACCTGATGAAGAATGCTATATATAATTTATGCGTATTCTTATAAATCAAAACCGTTTTTAATCCCCATCGTTTACACCCCAAGGTTATTCCTTCTTACTGGTATGAACGATTCAGCCAACCGTATTCTACCGTTTGACTACCCGCCAGTCAGTCTTTTGTTCTGCACCTTTAGGTCCTGTCTTTTGATGCATCTGCAGTGGGTGAGTTTCTAACCCATCATCTAGTATGTATCAGGGGTGCGGGGGGATAGTGACCTTTACCCGAATTGTTAATCACGCAAATAATAACTTGGTTACAGTAAACCAAACGAAAAAGGATCAAACTAGTATCTAAAAAATATAATCAGCTGATCGGGATTTCCAGTTCTGACGAACTAAGAGGTGCGTATTCTGCACACATCAATAAAAAAGCGATCTACTAATGATCGTAGTAGAAAATATCGTCATCACCGTGTTTCTACCGGTAATGAGTTTTGCTGATTTCAACCGGATAAACTGTTTAACTCACATTTTGATGACCAATACACATTCCTGATAGTTCATTTGTTAGATTGCCATGAGTATCCGTTCACACGATTCGATTTGCAATGTGTGGCGTATCCACACCTGCGAAATGACTAAGGCAAATTTAATTGATTTCTGAATGTTTCGTGCGAATGTGCATACTAACCACTAAAATCATTTTGAATACACTCGTTTAATCGAAACCCGAAAGCATCGTCCTTGCGGTTCATAATCATTTGGTATTAAAAACAACCTCCAAACACTTTTAGTGGTTCGAGACTGACCTCTCTTTCCACAGTGTGTCCATGTGTATCTACATTATATCACTCGGTCGCTGATTTCCGTGACCTCTAACTACTCCAATTCGTGCTGAACACACTTGTACAAGTGGTTTCTCCATATTGTTATCCCGGTTTTTCTTTCTTATACTAAGGTCCTAAGACAGTTTTCTGCTGACCAATATCGTGGATTAAGTATGCCAAATCGTTGCATTGTGTTCCCGATATGCCTCTCATAAGCCAGATACAGAATGATCTGTTTAATTCCATCAGCCTCTTTTGTATTCGATTTTTTACCATTGATAATTTTCTCTACTCCAAAGTGATAGTGGCTGACATCTTCCAGTAATTTAAACCTAGCACTTTAGGTTCAACATTCCCTACCTAACTAGCAATTGAGGGCTTGGGAACCGCCACGATGTCTCTCTCCATCCCTCTCTTTCTCTAGATTTTTTCCATCAGCATATCAGATTCCATTACATGCTGTTTTCTTCTTTCTTCCTGATATAAAACAGTGACATATTGTACAGAAATAATCAATCTCAGTGTTCCAGTTTGTCTCGTGTGGTTAACCGAAGTTTACTGATGCTTTTATTTCTTTCTGTATCTTTTAAATCATGGGCGAATTGATTATACAAGTATTGAGTGCTGGTTGAGGTCGTACACTCAATTCTCATTTGCAAATCCATGTTACCAAACCATTATAATAAATAAATAAATGTCTTTTTACTTTCTTTTTTATTTGCTGAATATACAAATGTACAGTCAACTTTCAGGAAGGGGGTCGCGTCCATACAAAGGCTGCCTGGGAAAATAAAGAAACAGAGAAAACGGGTGGTGTTTGAGCGGTTCAAACCGGGTCACAATTTGGTGATCGAGTCACTTGACCACCACCGCCCTCACTGTAATGTTGCCTTGCGTCGCCAATTGTTATCGAGGGTAAATAGATCAAGAATATTTGTGTCACTCTAGCCGTATCGTATTTATATATCTTGGTCAGGAAAGGGAATCTATTTGTGAGTTCCTCAGTGTTCGTCCGTTCCGAAATTGTCATTTTGACAGTTTGGAAAATCACGTGACCGGTGCGGATTTGTGAGTTCTCGTTATGCTCACCCCGGAAAGATTGTTTCAACGATGGCGAATACCATCTTATTTGATCCATCTCTGATTTAGTTGGGCGGTATTTCCACAACTAGCTAGCCTTATATGTGACTGATTCGAATCTGTGCCATGGTTAATAGACACGGATAGGGTTCCGCTAGTTGATCGGTTAACTGCCACAGTACTAGCTTCGCTTAAACTCGCCTATTAATGTTTATCCCTTTTCCTCCCCTCCGTCTTGCTTCATTCTGAATAGTCAATCAACAGCACATTGGAGCCCTGTGGACACCGTGGAAAAAATGACACAGTTGGTACGATACTGGCGTTCGAGTCTAATCAAAACACAATGTCATCGCTATTGGGACGCTGGTGCGCACGATGTGTTACAAGTAAGCAGCTCCAACTCCCCCTCCCCCATCGTAGTTACACTCTTCATGGTTATTGAAAAGGAACGAATTGGCTCTTTTCCGAAGCTCATTTGTCATAAATATTTGACCAGAACAGTGCTCCAGCTCCCATGCATCAACGAATTCGACTACATGGGCAGCTGTTTATTCCCCGGATCGGTTGGAGTTTGCCTGCTTGATGCGATATTGGGCGATATTCGACTTTTCGTGAATTATCGTGTTGGTGCTGCAGCTATCCACCGATACTTCTAGTTGATACCGAGACTTAGCTGTTACGAGTTAAGGATAAACGCATATAACCTGTGATACCACAGAACGATTCCGTTTGGGTAACCGGGCAAGCAGCGTCAAGGTGGGACACCTTTTAAGTAATTACGGTCATGCACTAATACAAGTGCTTGACCTCCAGGAATTTTGCTTAGAAATCTACTCAATGTCTTAGTGAGTCCACTTTATATTAAGTCTGTTTGTTTATTCGGGCGCTGTCCGCCATTATTACGTTTTCCTTATTCTGCGAAATGCATAACCTCAAAAGGACAACGAAAATCGGCGCACAAGGATGCAGAGTTAATGGTTGTACAATATGAAACTGAACTGAATTTTCTCAGTAAATTATTTTGCCCATCTGGGCATAAATTTGGGTCAGTAGTGTGTCTGAAATTCCATGTGGTTTTATTTCACACGGGAAATATGGAATATAAATAATTATAATTATAATAGCGCTTGGTAATCAATCACTGCCGCGTGCGTCAGGTGAAAGAAAGAAAAGATGACTCGAGCTGTTCGAGCAACTGCACTAGTGCGCCGTTCCCAGCTGTAAAGAATAGCGGCTTGCTATTGTGTATCTTTAATCGCATTGGGTCCGTGCTGCTCTCATGCCTGCTTTCAGCGCTTTGGTGTGCGCGCGCACACACACACACACAGATTACGCTATTCACACTTAGAATCCGTGACTAAAAAGTGACCGTCAAATTCTAGAATATCCACAAGGGATGCCCATCCATCAAGGGGCCGTACTGTAATGCCTTTGTGGAATGAGTATCACCATCGAGGTTGTATTTCACTCGGTATATGAAGTATATCAAATACTGCATAGCAAACATTGGTCATTCATCTCGCAGACTGTTGTTAACATGATCATCGAACATCCGCTCCAGGGGACACCGATTCGTATTGACGGTCCAGAAGTGCCGACTAGAATGTCAGGGGTCAATCTTCTGCCATCAGTGTGCACCGCATAGATAACTCTCCGGTATTCGAGATCATTTACACGCCAACCGTTGATGTTTTCAAGCTGAAACCTGATGAAACTTTAGCTTGCTTCACTCACATTTGAACGCTTGTGAAGCTACTTGAAAATGTGAACTATGACCACAGTATGCGATACTTTGTTACATCTGGGATTGTATACGACATTTCACACCTTCACCATGATACAGTTCAACTGTAAAAATATCCCGTTTGACAAGTTTGTATTTATTTCCCATAATAAAACCTAGGCTTTGACCTTAGTACGTCGGAATACATGATCGGTTTTCGTTACACTAATGTAGCTCATAATAAACGGAGGATGTGATCAGAGGAGACTACACGTCTGCAATCATCCTGGCTTATTGACTTCCCTTTCAAAGACAAATAGCCGTGTTCCCATGAGACATCACCCTTTCTTCTCACCTGTCGCATGCTAGAGAACAGTGGGAATGGGATAAACCGACAAAAAAGTTCTACGTCACGTTCCCGGCGAATGCATCCGAATCGCGTCACACTTGTTGTAAGGTGACCTGTAGCAAAAGGATCGACAGGTTAGCCAAGTTTACACGGTTATAATCTAAGTGATGCGTTTCCGTGAGATACACTCAATAGGATTTGACCTCGGACGCACCAAGCGTTGTTACTTCAACTTGCTAGTTACACGGTCGAAGGGAGGGGGGCTGTTGGAGTCTTTTGTACCTATCGGATACGGCCACACGCACCCTTCGCCTTCACAACCTACCGAACTTCACTTGACGATGATGGACTTCCTGAAACCCTGTTACTATTCTACCTATCTATCATTAATTAAACAGGATAAAGACAGACTGTCGTTGCTCCAGATGCTGTCTACGCAGCATTGTACGAATCTGGTGGGGTAACCCAACGAGCAATGCTGAGGTTTTAGGTAATCGCGGTCGCCCAATGAAGCAAGTGGCCTACCTCCAGAGATAACGTTGGTTGGGGCATGTGTTACGCATGCCAACAAATAAGTGGCTACGGCGCTCGGTGTTTGCCGAGGTAGGCAGTGGGTGGTAAAAGCCACGGGCGGTCAAAATAAGACCTGTTATGAGGGTTTGAAAACCCTAACAAGGAGACTGAGTCATATAGACCGCGATACGCTCTCTGGATGGGGACCCCGAGATCACTGATCGATTTAGCCAAGTGTCGTATACAGTGAATTTCTTGCATCTCAATTTCTTTGCAACCTTAGTCTACTGAAATTGTGCATTTTCTCTTAGACCCTACTTTCACCTTTCCTATCTTTCTCATATTCCCTTATCGAAATTGGCAACAACCAAAACCGGCGCACGAAAGTGCATAGCTAATGGTTGTACAAACTGAACTGAAATGTTACGAATCACTGAAATCCTAAACCGATCAATTAATACGTTTTGTGCGTAAATTTTTAGAGAAAATATTTTCTATGCAGTTGCTCCTATCTTTGTAAGATTAGTTCTATGAAGTGAACACATAATTAAGACGAAACCTGAATTATCATGTTCCTTTGGTGACTGAGAAACTATTCTAAAAAGTCAGTTGTGTTCCCTAAATGTCGATACATCTGGTAGCGAAACGTGGCAGCCTTGAAATCAATAAATCCCCAAAATTAATCGCATTTGGCATTGGCTCATTCTGATCGCATTTGTGGAGACGTTTTGATGCAAGTCATCCCTCCCCCCTCTTCAGTTTGACTCAAGTCAGAACACAACTCGTCTCCTATTTTGTGGTTCAGTGGTTATTTCTAGTCACTTTATACTTACAAATCAATCAAAACGCCACACGTTTACTGTCCAACAGATTGTATGAAAAACCACCATCAATGAAAACAATGTACTGCACGCGGTATGTGGATGTAAAAAAGAGCATAGTTCAGTTTTGATTTGCTCTAAGTGCCTCTAAAACCCGATACAGTAGTTGGTCTTGCTCGCTCAAAACACTCATTTATCGGTGCCGTTTTTCTCTCACGGCTTTACTCTTATAACCAGTTGCGGTAATGGTGGTGTGCGGCTTGGTCTGTTTCTGTTTTCTACTTAACTACATCTCAATCCACTACATATATCTCTTACCAGCTATTTGAAAGCCAATCTTCATACAACCCGAATCATATAACATTGATGTCCGAGGTTGACACGATCGAGACTTCATCCATCTGGAAACCGGTCGAATTATTTTCCGGCTCCATTTCTCTATCTCCACTTTGGAATCAGGCACCCGTTTGAATGTATTGTTTGGAGGCACGTGTTGTGCTCAACACAACACTGTCGCACTCTTTTTCACATAAACACACACATGTGCATGTACACCATTCAATCTGAATGGCTCTTAATGGTCTGTCCGTGTCAAAGTGGATGTATGCACGCGTTCGAGGAAAAGTGAGACCGGAAGAGAACTTTGTTTCTCAAGTGGTCTGAAAGTGGAAATGAACCAATGACTAACATTGGTCGCAAAATAAGGAGGTGGAGGAGGATCGCGAAGAAGCACTTGATGCATGGTACTGGCTTTCTTAGAAGCGTTCGACCCCGATGGACTTTTCGATTCCGGATAGACGACTTTCACGTTTCGTTTTTCATCTGGTCTACCGGACTAAGCACCACGATCTTCCTGATGAGTCTGAGAATCGGTAATCTGAGCTTGAAAACTTGAACGAGTGGACCTCATTGGTTTCCCGTAAATGTACTCACGATGCTGGACCAAGCGACCAAGGAACTGTTTACCGCTGAAATCCTCTGATTGTTTTGGGTGCATTTCACCAGCACTGACTACGATCACTCAGTTTATCCCATTGATACCGAAAACCTCGAATTTCGCCCGGGTGATCCTCCAATTTGGTTTCGTGTAACAGCCGATATTCACTTCACTGACAAACCACCTTCTTGTTTTTGATTATCAAACATTATTTCCGAATAGATGTTCCAAGTTAACTGTTATTGTATACGTACTCTCCATGGACCGGTCGTTCACATTTGGCACTTGTGTTGGTCATTTCCAGTTCGGGTTCCTGTGGATGTATAATGATGGATTTAACTTGTCATATACGGCAGTTCAGAAAGCGTGTATGAGTTTGTTTGGTGCTAGATTTACGTTGAGGAAACAGACACGCAGTTTGATGAGATTTTTGCGGGTTGGGTGCTGGTCGTGGATCCTTCAACCGTGAAGACCGAAGTGAAAATTTTACACCTACCACTTCTTGATCCTCCTGGTGCCTTGCAGGAGGTCGAAATTTTCCAGTGTACTACGTGTGAGAACCTTCAATCTACATTTTCAGATAGGTGGTTAGGAACTCTTTCTGTCAATTTATCTTTAATCGTATTATTTTGTCGTGTTCCTTACTCACTTTTTCCCCCACATGCTCATGTCTCGATTTCTAGTTTGATCAATGCAGCACCTGCAACTTTTTTCTTCTGATCAGTCCCATGCATTTCGTTCATTCGCTGTATTTTTTTATCGTAATTTCTGTTATTTCATTGGAATGTTGTGAAGGTGAACAGGCGAAGGGGTTTTCAGACTTCACCCACTGTTCGTTTTTCTAGCGAGAATTATGCTCCGTTTAACCGGATGAAACGTTTCTTTCGAACTGTACCGTGTAGTCACTTTTTGTCTTCTCTGTTTTCTTCTTTTTATTAAATCTATAATATGGGCGGTGGTGGCCCGGTAGTAGCGTCACCAAATTATCACCCCTGGGATGTGAGTTCGAATCCCACTACCACCGCCTGAATTTCCTCATTGTGTCTTGAATGGCAGCCTTTTGATTAGCCACTTCTCTCTTTCTGAAAATTGTATCTTTGTATATTCAATCAAAAGGAAGTAAAATAAGAAAAAAAAAAGAAGAACCATACGATTTTCAGGGACAAAAAAGGGGTCAATCAAAAGGCTGTCGTACAAAACAGCGGGGAAAGTTAGTCTTCAGTCTAAGGACACCAAAATGATTCAATTTTAAGTGGCACGATCGAATTTCAGTATCTTAGGGTGGCTTCAACTCAAATTTGCCTCGAGTCTTTCCCTCTCCATCCCTTGCGTTTGCATTGGCATCTGTGAACTGATTGAAGTACCCACTTCTTACCGTCAGAATTGGGTGTCTTTTGCCATCACTACGAGACTACACCTTGACGTGGTGTGATGGCTTATGCACCTCTTAGACCCAACGAGCTACACAGGATGGCTTTATAAAGCCATGAGATCTTATCATGCCTGGAAGGTCAATGGGTAGAGGTCAGACGAAGTTCAGTCTCC
>UZAN01057255.1:1724-12973 GCA_900618425.1 Echinostoma caproni
TGGACAAAATCCGTTGATGCAGGCCAGCCATTGGATATAGTTGAACTATTTCAATCGCAACTTGATACAGCATTGGAACACTTAAAATTTAAACATCCGTGAGTGATCACACATTATTATCATTGTTATTTTCTCTTTGTGAAGTTATTCAAAACATTCTGTAAAAATCCTATGGGGCATGATAAGCTTTAGCTTTGTTAAAAAGCCCATAATAAAACTTTGACTTTGAGTTTGACCTTGAAAAGCAAGATAAATGAACGGGACACTGCCAACCAGCCAGCCAGGGATTCCAACCACGGAGTCACTTGCATAACTTACGAATAGAAAGCGCGAAGTTTCAGCACATTGAGAAAAAAACCCGAATTATTAATCGAGAACTATGCGATTAACTAACCATATTGATGTCTATGAAGAATCAGAGAAAGGAGTGTTTCCAGTTGACGTATGCTTATTGAGAAGTAATGTTGCTCTTATGACCTGATGTTCAATTTACAAAGATCCGAGACTTTGATAAAAATAAGAAGCAGCACAGAATTGCTAATAACTACTAATTTTGAGTACTAGAAATCAGTAGTATGGGCAAGCCTAATAAATCTGACTGATATAAGAAGAATATCACACACGGTGACTTACTTGTTCCATGTGGATCGAGTGAGATGAGTTTCGGTAGTTAAAGGATTGTTAAAAGCATCTAAGATTAAATCAACGGATGCGTGAGGGTAGTGTGCTAAAGACAGGCTGGGAATAAGTAAAGCGGTTTATATAGAAGCGGTTACAGCTGTACGTAAAATAAAGTTGAAAGTGTTTATCTATTTGGGGCCAGTCAGCCCTCTGATATCAAGCCAACCGACCGCCTACGCGTTCCGATTTCCGGACATTGGGCAATGGCCCAACAGTATCTATCAATCAACAGACATACAGTTCAAACAGAAATCATGTTACTGAAAGAACAAGGACGGTGATTAGTTGATATCCATTTGACCAATGATATTGCTAGTTACACATTAATTAAGGCCTCTTGTGACCTTTATCCTACCTCTCGGTGACGGGAGATCCCAGCGCACGACTGTTAGTGCAATTGTGCACGTCAGTTGCAATCGTGATTCATGATCCCTAATTCGTACCTACTTCAATTATCACATTAAAACAAAATACACAAAAAAATTATCCGGGCAATATTGAGATCAAACTGGGATGTCTCTTTGTGCTAGTCTAAGCCATTTCTAGACTATCCGCCCGTAACATACATTATGCGAGCGAAAATTAATGACACTCGGTTTTGTCCTTTAGCTACCCTAATCCGAATGTGACGAGGATTTTATGTCCAACAGTAATCACCAAGATCAAAGAAAATAGGTAACGGTTATCAAATTATACAATCAAGTTAGTATAGAAAAATCATGAATTCATGAATGTTTTCAAATACCGTGGAAACAAACGTATTTATTCGGTTGAGCGTGACCATTCTCTTTTGTGCTAACAGGCCAATAAATATACACTCAGCACACTGTTGAGTATCACTTGGTCGAAGTTGATGCCGACTGTTTTTTAATCTGCATTCTTGGCGGTCTTTAATTCAGCTCACGGAATCATCGGTCTTGTTTGTCCCACGGATACACAGTTAAAGCTAACAATCCCCATAAGTTCAGTTTGCAGTTTATGATAAAGACTGCCAAGTGGACACGATCAAAATATGGACCCTGAAGCTGAACTAGACGTATTTTTCAGCGTTATAGTTTTGATAAGGTGTTGCCTCATATGTATGTATTCTATGTGGCCCTACACTGTCCCTAGACCACATCTTGAGTATCGTTCAGGTTAGTCAGTTGACTGAAAGCAACTGCGGGAAAGACATAGCAGGTCATAATTTATTTATGATTTCCGTCATATACTATTAAACACAGATTCTTCCACTCTAATATCCTGTCAACACAGATGTCCAAAAAGCGGATATTAAACTTTTTCTCTTCCTCAATTACTTCTTTCACTCATCGATGCCCACAAGCTCACCATAATTAATGCAGAATTCAAAACTGAATGAAAAGAACATCTGATTCTTTTGATATTTACTCAAAGAGAGTTGTTCAAGTTTTCACTGTACAGTTCTTACTTCATTTTTGTGAGATTCTTTTTTTTCATTAAAAAAAACGCATTAGGTCACAATGAGCAGGCTATTTTTGATACTCTCATGATTACGGGAATATACAGGAAGTGAATTATCACGTGTCTTATTGCAAGTAGCTTCCATTTTGAAACTGAAAAAATGAACATGAGAAAACAAGAAAATTGACCGATCGACTGTTTCGGTCCAACTTGAATGAAGCCTAAACTGAATGTTGATCGTCTCAAATTACACTACTTACTACTTACTGTTTACAGATAACTATCTAACCGATCGACTCTGACGAGTTCACATAAAACAGCGAAACGCGAGATCATTCTCTCGTGGTCCTTACCAAAGTGCCAGTATAATTTTGTGTAACTTCAGTTTAACGAGTTTCTTTTTTAAACCTGACTTTCGTGTTCAACGGTATGCAAAATTTTCACGCTTATCCCAGCACCGAATGACTTGGGGTTTGGCTTCCCCCAAAATGAATGCTGTACATCTAGTATCATCAAACAATGATAGTGTTCGTCACGCGTTCGATAATTGTTGCATCCATCCTTCATTGTTCAAGTTTATACGAGGCAATTGATAGCTAAGTGTGAGCAAACAAAACCAAGGCTCGATATCTATTCTGATGAATTTATTTGTTTATAAACTGGATCAATGAGAACCGGGTATTTTGGTCTCAGAATTGTTGTGTCTTCCGACTGTCAAACTTCATCGAGACTTGTGTGGTAACAGCATTGAAACCGAAATGGTCGGAGATGTCTTCAATACTAATAACTCTCCCTACCTTTCCTATCCGTGTTCATGCACACAATGGTTGAACACGGTCACCATTAAAAATGAACAAACAGAAGAGTGTGTCAGTGGACACATGAGAACCCATAATCCATACGAACCTTGTGTGCTCCGCCTTTCCATCCATATACAGCTTGTGCCTTGTGTTTTGCCGTTCTCCCCCCCCCCACTACAATATACGTTCGTGTGCAGTAGTCGCACTCTCCCTTTGTGAGAGTGACCGAGAGGTGCGAACGAGTATCGACAGTAATGAGCGTCCATTAGTATCCACATTTCAGAGCGTTCCCGCAGATCTTCATACGTGTTGCATAATTTCTCTACCCAGGTCACACATTAAATTAACTGAGTCAGAGGAGATTACAAAGGATATATATATATATCTGTATATATACAAACTGTTCTCATCGTTTTCGCGGAGTTGATCAAATGATAGCCAATGTAAGATGATAGTTGATCCCCCTGAATCAAATACAATTAGAAGGCTGTCTGTCACGTCTGTGATTGGCTTTAATACAACCAGATAGCGAGTCACTCAGGCGGTGAATGATCTGATTCTGTTGGTATCTGACACTCCTCTGGACAGAACTTGAACCCTTAAATCCGTGTTATCAGTGTTGTGAACCATTTTCAAGTGATTTTGTGTTTTGGTGAGTCTCATCCGTCGTACCACAGTGTATTGGCAGGATCAGTTTTATTGTGAAGAAACAGTTTTGCAATAGTTGTTGTGGTTGTTGTTTTTCTTCATCGAATTTAATAACTCCTCTGTGTATCGTTCAGACTAGAAATGTTTTCCCAACCCCAGCCCAGGTTGACTTTTTCATAATTTGCAATACTGAACTCACTCGGTGGTTGCAGAGCAATGTTTTTCATTTTTCCGATTGCTCACACTACCCCACTCCCTGTCCCCGACAAATTGACAGAACACTCAGTGAACAATGAGAACCAATCAGAAGTAAACGGGAAAAGCATTGACCTGCCTCAAATACACTACAACAGTGGAAGGCAACTAACCAATTAGATGTAAGCAAACATCCCACTATTCAGTCCACAATAAAACCGTGAATCAGGAAATAGTGTACAACTTTCCCGTTACAGTCATTCTACCGAATAGTGACGTGGTGCACTGGAAATGGATCATTCGCAAGAGGGAGAGGCACGTGGTCACGTGATCACTCAACAACCAAATGGAACTATGGTAAGCGAGAACATGCTTGTAGGCAATGAGAAAGAGTTCTTAGATGAAATTCATTTCACTTTTGTGCCAATCGTATTCAATTCGTTCCCACCTAAAATAACTTTTAACGGTAATCGCGTTTTTTATGAAGACTTATAACTATCAAAAATTGAGTTCGGATTTCTTAAAGAGGAACTAAACTTTGCAATACTAGGTTGTTTCCTTGATATCTCACTTTACAGAGGATTAAATCATCACAAATCCGATCAAAAGAGAGGTTCTGTTCGTAGCCCGTTACCACCGTCTATCTGCTCGTGTACATTAGATGATTAGCATCAATCCGTTATCTGCAAATTATCTGTATAATTGAATACAGGAAATCGAGCGAAATCTAAAGATGTTTTGTAACTTCATAGCATGGGAAAGACGATTCCCAACAGTGCGGCAAACCGTATGTTTTTAGATTAATTTATGTCTGCGTGCAGCGCTGCGGATTTTGTTTTCATATTATTAAACACGAAGTGATTTAAAGCAAAAGGGGTAAACCCCATTATCAATGATATACTGTAAGGGGGAGGTATGTGGGGAAACATTCAAGTAAGAACCAATTTGTTAGTCTTGCTTATGAAAGGGTAAGGTTATAGGAGCTGGAATTGTTCCACAATTTTGCAGTCCTCGGAAAAAAAAATTGAAAGAAAGAAGTCCGACATCTGGGGACAGAAACCTGATAAGGGTGACCAGTCGCCAGAGAACGAGATGGACGAGAGAAGATCAATGGATAGGGGAGCCGCTGAAGCGAGTTTGGAAGAGCAGGAAGCCAAAATAGCAACGATAGAAAAGAGATAACGAAGCAACTACTATCCGGCGATGGGAAAGCGACCGCAAGGTGGAAGTTAACGACGGCCCGTCGATCAGCCGGATGGCTTTACGTTGAACACGGTCGAGGAGAGAAAAAGCGGATTACAAAGCTCCACCGCACATGTGACTGCATTATTTGAGCATCGGGTGGATTTGAGCTTTGTATAAAAGAAGAAGGTGCTTGGGTGTAAAAAACGCCTTGCGTGGAATAGAAAACCAAATTTGCGCGCAGTGCGAGAGGTAAGTGTAGAGATAAAAGGGGACCAACAGAGAGAAGAATATACGGCTAAACTCAGGAGGACGAGAGAATTTGCGGAACCAAGGGGCAGAGAATCAAAAATCCATTGAGAGAGAAAAGGAGGCATGTTCAAGAGAGACTGAGAGGAAAGAAGTTTTGGAAACATTGAAACAAACAAGGTTTGTAGAACCCCATGCGGAGATTAGTTTGAGATCGGAGGCAAGGGAAGCACTAAGGACATTACGATCGTGATCGATGTTGGTTTTAGGTTGACGGATTGTGAGATTAGAAAGAGAACAATGGAGAGTGGCATCATTGGCAAAGCAGTGGATAGAATTAGATGTTTGGGATAAAAGATTGTTGATAAATAAAAGAAAGAGAGTGGGCGAAAGTATGGAACCTTGGGAAACACCGGCGTTTACAGGAAATGGCCGAGATAGGACCCCATCTACTTGGATGGAGATGGTTCGCTTGCTGAGGAAACAACGAAGCCCCGATACCAGAGACGGGTGGAATCCGAATGTGGGTAATTGCGACAGCAGACCTTCATACTAAACACGGTCAAAGGTCTTTGAGATGTCAAGCGAGATCATGTGAGTTTCTACGTGGTTATCGAGTTCAGCCGACCAGGAATGTGATGTGGGNGTGGGCGCCAGTAAATCACCCGTAGATCGACGAGGGCGAAATCCATACTGACGGTCATTTACCAAACCTTCGCGTTCGAGAAACGTCCGCAGTTGGTTGGAGATAATGAGTTTAAACACTTTCGAGATTACAGATGTAAGAGTAATGGGACGGTAGTTGTTGGGGTCGGAAGGGTCGCCACGCTTTGGGATTGAAGAAATAATGGCATTTTTCCATGGAGTAGGGAAAGATTTATGTTCGACTGAATAATAGAAAAGGCGACGGTAGAACAGGAGCTAACTCCGGGGCACACATTCTTAGGACGACAAGTGGAATACCGTCCGAACTGGGTGGTTTAAAAACATCCAAACCGCGAAGAGTTTGGCGGGCCTCTCTGGTTGTTATGATAGGTAGAAAGGAATGAATGGATGTGTTGGAAGAGGGTTGAACAGTAGGGGAAGTAGATAAGGCAAAGTTGGAGACAAACCGGAAAACTAAGATCTCTGCTTTTTCGAGTTGGAAAGACAAAAATCACTTGAAGCCGCTTTAGCGAGTGACTAGAATGTGCGGAAGAAGCCAAGCTCACAGCTTCGTGGCAAATGAAGCGTTCTTTAGCTCTCTGAATACTGACCGAGTATTTCGTTCCGGCTTGGACGAATCGGTTGCGGGATGCTGAATTCGGTTAGTGGAGCCAACGACGGGATATTGAGTTTTTAAAACGTACAACACAGTTGCAAGCGTGATTAAACCACTCGGGGGGATCGTGATTGGTCAGGTTTAGAGAAGTGTGAAATATAAAGATAAAGAATAATCTCTGTGAAGTTTGAAACAGACTTGGAAACATTCGATGTAAAACAACAATCCTTTCAGGGGTAACAAGCCAGCAATTCACGAAAACCGTCCCAGTTGGTTAAATCGTAACACCAAAAGATGCGTCTGGAGTTTGGTGGTGAAGTGGAGTTGAATGAGAGAAATGAATGAGAAAGGAAATTAGACAATGTTTCGATGATCCTAATAGAGAAATGGAAGTGATATTGGAGAAAGAAGAGGGAATGGTTGTGAGAATAAGGTCAAGGGTGTGAGCGCGGTCACCAATACAATCAGGGATGTGTGTGGGAAGGTCAACCAGTTGACTTAGGTTGTTGACCACAGCAAAAGTCTCGACTTCGGGTCCATGAAGGTAGTGTCTGAGAAGTGCTTCAGCCATTCCTTGTTGTGGACATTGAAATCTACGACAATGGTGATTTGGCTGTTAGAATTTGCCGACATCAGTGGTAAGACAGAATATCAAAATAGAGGAACTGCTACACGGGGAGCGATAAACAGTACAAAAATAGCGGTTGAAACAAGGGAATCGAAGTTTCAGTCACATAAGCTGAAATTCACGGTTAGTGAAGTCCAAATGTGAAAGTCGGAAAGAAGCGACAGAATGATGGATATAGGTGCAGACACCAGCCATAGAAAGAAAATAAGAATGGAGGGAGTGATTAGGGAACTGGAAATGAGGAGTGTCTAACGAGGGGGAGATTTGTGTCTCCGTCAAAAATAGAGCCAAAGGGGAAGAGAATTGTAGAATGTGGTGTACAAAATTACCGTTTCGATTTAACCTACGAGTGTTAGTAAGGGCTATGGAGTGTTGCGAGTTCGAAGATAGAGTGCGCATTCTGTGATTTCTGTGAGTTGTACTGTTCATTTTTGATGTGACAGGAGACCGGTAACCCAACCCTGAGACTTGGAGTGGTAAACCACATAAGGCCTCAATAGATTGAGTGTGGTAGTGAGCCAGGTGACAACAGGGCTGTCTACCACTCTCGTTTAGTACATGTATACCTGGCTGCATACTAATAGACCTATTGAAACATTCAGTCATGAGAATAACACATGACAAAAATACAACGAGGCGAGGTAGACCGCGAACATGAGATTAGAGCAAATATAACACAAAGCACAATGTCCCAGTAATTGTTCACACCGATTTCCTGGAATTCCCCCCTCCCCCCCTGCAAAAAAGAGGTGTAAATGGGGTTGATTGCATGAGGAATAAGGTTTCGATACGATGACAAATGAAATCTCTAGTTTATTTACCACACCAAACTCTCTGAAGATCGACAAAGAGCATTGGAACATTATTTTGTCACCAGTGTGTATGCAGTGTCATTCACACGAGTGAATTTTTGGCATATAAATGCTCTTTCGAAGTATCGGTGTGTGTGTGTGTGTGTGCGGGGAACCATCAATCTTCCAACAAGTGAAACACACAGAAGATCAATAGACTTGTCTAGGCTAAGCCAAACACAATGATCGAAGGCTCGCAGTTTTTTGCAAATTTATGAAGCGAAGGGGCAGGCTCCTCGACAGTCCGAAAAACGAGGGACAACAATCCAAACAAAATGGCTTGTAGGAGCATCAGGGTTTAATAACGAGGGCAGATCGATCGGACGTACGATAAAGTCATCATCAATTCCCACACTTATCATCCATGGACAGTACATTCATGTGGTCAACGGTATTCATATGTATTTATTTTACATGCCAGCGATCTTTTGCATTTTATACGGAATACCATCGAAGACGACGGTACAAAGACATTCACCTTGACGAGTCAAGTGCCGCTGTGTAGACGCTATGACATAGACATTCTCCGCCCGCCTTTGAACTGTCTTAGTGTCGACTGATTATCGATCACGGTCGAATCACACACACACACACACACACACACACACACACACACACTTTGGAGCAAAAAAAATCAATCAATCAAAGAATTTTAGTATGTGTACGTACGGTAAAGTGAAGCACTACGTGACGGAAAACACAGGAGTTTAAACCGTAAATATATAATCAAATCGGAATAGGGACGAATGAACCGTCCTGAATCCACCGGTAGATGAAGACCTTCGATAGAAATTTGAAATTGGTCAATAACCATCAAGACTTTCAAGAATGTCGGATTGCTCTGAACAATCGAATGGGCTGATCCAAGCTTGATACCCTAAAAAAAGTCAATAACTTGTTTTGTTTTCCACTAGGCTTAGGGAGAACAAGGGAGAGGGAGAGAAAACATTTCAGTGATCACAATCTGTATGAGACTTTGAACACGCACTTCGCCCTGAAGGGCTAGCGGATGCTGTTCAATGTACCGGGTCGGTCGGATACATTCATCGGAATTTCACGACCCCTCCGTCAAACGGATTCTTTAAGATGTTATGAGTACGGTTGTTCAATCAATAATTTGAGATGCACCTACTCTGAAGATACCTCTTGGTTCGTTCTGTGTTTATGACAAAAAATGTGAACAAATTTACCAACAGACTGGTAAACGGTTCAGTTCTATTTCACGATACAATTTGTCGGAATATTTCGGACCAACTCATGGGCGTTGAACTAAAATGAACACTACTCGGTGCATACAACGAGCCTGTCTGTCATGATCGGTTGTGCAATTTCGTTTTCTCGAAAGGTTTTCCGACCTCGACTGTTATTTCACACCTCGTTTATCAGTCGAAAATATAATGTGTTCTCGAAAATTTTCTGATAGGACTGGGAAGCAATAACTGTGTTGTATCTGATTAACTGATCGAGTTCATCGCATTCAAAGATACAACTTGGATCCCTCTCCAAGGTGTTTCAATTTGACGAGTCCGATGCCAGTGATCTTGTAGTAAAAGTACAAACCAGACTACAAGATGATGAAGGGTTAAGGCAACAGCCGATTCCTCTGTGGACTACAAATATGTACGCGTGTATAGAAATACAAGTCGTATCGTAGTGTTTGACCTGCAACGTGTTCCGTTCTGATCAAAATGCTGTTCGCCGCCATTATGGTCGAATGGAGGATAATTTGTCCGGTGACTTCACATTCGAGACAGTTTTCTGTGAACGCGTAGTGAAATGCCGGAAAATACCCATGGACTGCACCAATAAATCAATTTGTTAGACAAGGTTCATTTTCGGTGCTCCATTTACTAGCCAAATACAGCACCGTTTATAGCTCACGAAATCACATACGTCAAGGAAACGGAAAAAGGTAGCTCAGGTTTGTTTGCGTGTGTGGGTATGGATACCATATATTGGATGTTGACGGGTGCTTTACAGTTCAAATCATTATGCAATAGTCATTTGTACTGTCGAATGAATCGAATGCATAAACTACTTTCTTTCTTTTATGGTTGACCATGATAAATACAGGGCTCTGACCGACTGTCTTTGAACACACAAGGCGGGAGGCGGGGGGAGGTTGTTCCACCGAATCCCCATCCTTTCGGCTGTTGACAGTAAGCAATGCTCTACCCCAATGATCGTGTAGATGGGCCTGATCGCTTCACTCATTCCGACCTGATGTCATGTTTCGATCAACCCCCCAAACCCCACCCCCGTTCTCGTCAATCAACGACTGAGCCAACTGGGATACTGTTCGCAAGCACTTTCGGCCAAGCGTTTTGTGGTACGACCAATGTAATTGGTTCCACAGGGACGCAAATTGGTAAATGTAGAATTGGGTTCTTTACACCGGTAGTTTGTTCTTCATCTGCAGTAAAATAGCTGGTTTTGAAGTGTAAACCATTTATGTGGGTCAGCGGCATAGTATGTGTTTCTGACTACGGTCTGGAAACGTGTGTTTATCATTTCAGATAATCTGTCACCTTCGAAAGGGGTGGGGAAAAACACTGGTTACCTTTTTGCCGTCATCATCTGGTTGCACTTTGGTGACCTTCATACATTGAATAACCCTATCTGGATATCCACTTTCGAAGAATATCATTTTGATATTTCTCATTTATGACGCATGTGAGTCAGGCAAACATATTCGCTTTGACCTGTTCATCGTGTATTGAATTCATGCCTGCTTACGCTGTAGAGGTGCAAAACTGTGATAACTTGTGTGTATGCGACGTCGAACAGAACTGTTTTTTGACAGTGTGAGAGAAATACATTGGGGAACACCAACCCTCTAGAAGATTCCATTTTAGCTTGAATCTGTTATTTTTGTGGGCTTTGTTAAACTAGTCCCAACGGAACATAGAGAAATCGATTGCGCACAAGATTTCATCCACACTGTACCAGGATAAGACATTTCTTCATGTGGCCATCCACTACTTCAGTTTTCGATCTTGCCTTGAATACATCAGCCACATTTGGACCTAGGGGATATCGCATCGAAATCCCGTCTCCCCAATGAACTGGAATTGAAAACTGTACATACACAGGTGAATTACATTGCGAGGGCCCCAATAGGTAAATCATATACCCATGCTTAATCTGCTTGTATGCACCCCGTACTACATTATTCATACACTAGCATATAAACACAGATGTGATCTACGATCTTTCCGTTTTATTGTCTTGTGTTATTTTGTGACCTATAAAACAGTGCTGTATAGTATGTGTAAGTCAAAGTCAAAGTTTTATTATGGGAATAGCTTACAAGCTGGTGCTTCTCTTGTCCC
>UZAN01057261.1:0-12970 GCA_900618425.1 Echinostoma caproni
GAGAAGGGAAATTACAGAACCTTGGGGAGCACCAGCATTCATAGGTATGGAACGAGACATCGTCCCATCCACTCGAACGGAGATGCTGCGGTTCTTGTGATAGCTTACTGTCCAAGACACAAATCCCGAAGTAAAGCTAAACTTGGGTAGTTTAACCAGCAGACCCGTGTGCCAGACACGATCGAAAGCCTTCGATGTATCCAATAATATCATGGTGGTTTCTCTGGTTGTTGAGTGCTGCTGACCATGTATGCGAAATAAGCACCAGAAGGTCACCGGTAGATCGATGGGATCGGAAACCGTAATGACGGTCGCCTTTTGTTCTGATCCAGGTGGCGGCGGAGTTGATCAGCAACAGCTGATTCCATAGTCTTCGAAATGACTGATGTGAGAGAGATGAGGCGGCGGTTGTTTTACTCTGAGTGGTCGCCGCGTTTGGGGATGGAAAATATCTGTAATGTTTTCCATGAAACCGGGAATATCTGGGAACCGAGGAATAGAGAGCATAAGCGGCGTATGGGAGCCAGTTCTCGTGCGCACATTTTGAGAATGATGGGAGGAATCCTGTCGGGTCCAGGTAGCTTGTGTAGGCCAGTGATAAGAGTATCTAACGTTACTGGTGTAAATGGGCGGTGTGGAAAGATGGTTCGCCGTAGGGTGATTCCAGTAGGGTAGAACTGAAATCGAAATGAGAGGCAGACACATCGGCTCTTACAAGCGGGTCGGACACTAAGTCACCAGATGGTTTACCAATGGGTGGGAAATTAGTGGACCGGAAATTACGGAAGACAGCCTTAGCAAGTGACAAGAACGTATGATTTCCAACAGGAGCTGTTGCTAACTGTGCTGCTTGGCGCTCGACAAATCGCTGTCTCTCCTCTTCTTTATGANGGTTGTACAGTTGTTGCGTGCTAACAAGGAACCATCGGCGTTATCTGGGGGAAGATGAACGACACCAGGAGTGGAACGCTGATTTCTTTTACAAACGGCGCGACAACAGGCGTGGTTAAAACATTCTGGAGAATGTGGCTTGCCGGGTTTAGTGAAAAGAGGTAGTGGTGGCGCAGTGGTTTAGTCGCTGTCTGTAGCGTGCTTTGGACCCTGTGGTCCGAGTTTCGCGCCCCGCCACCGCCACACAACTTTGGCGGTAGGCGTCTTTGCTGTCGCCCCGTTCTATACCACGCTGACCTAGCGGGGCCTAATGTGGTTCGCCACTATAGGCTCCGGGGTTACCACCGCCGGTTACCATCACTGAATAGTATGTCTTCGTGACTATGGGGTCCGTCCCGACTGCTGTTTATCATACACTGGTGTAATAACAAACTAGGTGCATGCTTTGTTCAAGATCGTTGGATAATTTCGAAGCCGATATGAAAACATGGGAGGAAAAACAACTTTTATTCCATAGAAGGAAGCCATAAAGTTACAAACGCTNACAAACGCTGCACCAATCAGTGGAACCGTATCACCAGAATGTACAACTAGAATTGAGAGGAAGAGTAGAGCACATAATTTGGGTAGAGAGCGAAATAAGACAGTGGTCCGATGAGCTCAACGCAGGAATTGCTGTAACATTCGGAGGTATTTTTGGGTTGAATGTGAGGACGAGATCGAGGGTGTTAGCGTGTTCGCCAGCACAGTCGGGAAATCGATCAGTTGTCGGAGGTTGTTTAATAGGGCAGATGATTCTGCTTTACATTCGAGTGACGATGCCCATGGAGAGTGTAGCAGGCAATTCATGTTATAGATATTAAAATCACCCAAAATAGTGAACTGAGTGTTGGGGTCTGCTTCAACAATGCTCTCTATGTTTGCGGATAAAACATCAAAGAGTGAAGAGTCACTACTGTTTGAGGAACGGTACCAAGTGCGGAGATGGTGATTGAAAGAAGGGAACCCCAGTTTCAGCCAGATGGTCTGGAACTCGCGGTTGACAAGATTTATTTGAGAGAGCGGGGTGGAAGCGATCGAATGATGGATGAAAAGAAACATCAGCTTTGGGGATGAACGAAGTGTGAGGCGAATAGTTTGGAAACTGATGATGGGTGGTGTCTGTAAATGCAGAAAGTTTTATTTCGTATAAGAAGAGAGCAAGAGGAGAAGTGAACTGGAAAAAATTGATGTACGGAATCAATATTTTGGTTCAAGCCTTGAAGGTTAGTTTGTGCAATTGTCGAGTGAGAGTGCGCTTGAGAAGTGATCCTGTTAGTTGTAGTGTTCATAGTGAGGTGAAACGTAGACAGCAACTTAGCCCTGGATCTCGGAGTGGCGAACCATCTNCCATCTAAGGTCCCAATGGCTAGACGGTGGTACTGATCCGGACGACGGTAAAACCGTCTATCACTACCAACTCGAACCATATACAGTCACCATTGAAGAAAATATGTAATTTAGAAAATTTGGTGACTTGATAAGAAATTGTTTTACGTCGGGAATTATGTTTTGCAAGAAACCAAACAATATCCTGATGCCTGTGATTTTTTTATTGTACTCGAACATTACATTATCCGCTTGACTGACAGTACCTATCAGAGAAGTTCGTGTTTAAAGCTTCAAGGAGGAACTCCAGAAATAATTGAATTCGTTGAAAGGTTCCTCATTTAGTTTTATAACAACCTGAACCCACAATTATCAAAAGCAGTTTCTCCAGCAGGTGAACAGAAAGTTACAAACGCTGCTCCAGCCGATGCATTCCTTCACCGTTTGAACGCCAAGAGGCATGGAAATGGAAGAACATTTAGCCGACGATACGGTATCATAGGACGTTATTTGTTCTCAAATCAAATATTCCTTTTACAGAGTTACCGAAACGATCATTCCTGTTGGGGGCAGCACCGGGTTATTTAGATTTGGGGAAACTATATTCCACAGGGCTCATAGTCCGTCAAACGTTTGGCTACATCATCTAAACCAGCTGAAACCAAAGCACTGCATACGAATGCAAAGTCAGCATCCGTAATCGCTTCCAAGAAGATTATTGGAAATTGTTGATCTGTCCGTTGCGCGAAGAATACGGTACAGCATGTGAAATACCAAAGTTACACAAAGGTCACTCCGACCAAGTTGTTTGACAGACTTACACAAAAGCACCGTAGTCGAAAATCGTCCCGAGTATGTTAACGTAAGAAGAGTTGTCGAGCAGGCCTAATTTTCCCCAGAAAATTCCTGTGATCTCGATGGTAAATGAATTTGGAGGTTAATCAGTACCACTGAGAGTTGCCAGTTCATTTCTTCATTTTTCCTAGTTGGTGGAGAACAGGATGGCGGACATTAAGGGCTGTAAATTGATGGGTCCATTTACGCTTCTTATTTTTATATTTTCCGGTGCTCTGAATAAACGTTCACGTCTTTGCACGTGTCTCACTAATGTTCCTAAACGGAAACCTCGGAGATAATCATTGGACGGCTATTCCATCCTCAATGAAACTCACCAACAGTGCATATTATTGTCAAGTCCCTACCGGGACTCAAACGAGATAATTGCGAAAAATGTTTGGCTAGCACTAGGGCCACAAAAATAGATCAAATGAGGAAGCCAGAAAATGTTCTTCCTTTTCGGTTGGAACCATTCCATCGCACATATAAATTGCAGTCGCAAGCGCATGAGTTCACGAACTTTTCAGAAAGTGACACTATCTCTTCCGGAATACTTACTTTGCTTGAGTGTTCGAATCACGCTACCACCGCCTAACTTTCCCATGATGTGCTGTATGGCAACCGTTTTATTAATCACCACCCCCTTCCTGAAAACTGGTGCCAATAACTACTCAAAAAATGAAGTAAATAGAAAAGACTGTTGGTGAATAGGCTTTTAGGTTACTTCTGACTCCGGTTACACATTCATGGCTATTACTGGTCAGATTAGCGTACTGTTACATTTTATTTCAATGCATTTTCTCTAGTGGTACTGATCTACGTCTGCGGTAGTACCTGCGCAGGGAGTTGGAGTTTTTAAAAATTTATTTTAAACGCTACCGTGATAAACAATAAGGCGAACAAAATGCAAAATCACAAGAACCTAACGTTCTGGTCTCCCTAAATTATACATAGCGAACTGCTTGTGACCGCTATAGAATAAAAGTGATATCGACAGCAAGGCTGACTATCACTAAAAGGTATCAGTATAGATCTTCGGACGTCTAATCGAAAACGTGCCATCGACAAAGAAATAAACCGCTCGATGACTACCATCGTCCATAAAGGCTGCCTCTCAGGTGTTTCCTTTCTGATCATCAAAAAGCGTGACCAAACCACTGAACGCAGCTGCATCGGAACCAACATTGTAACTTCTCTGCTCTGGGCACCTTTGTCGAGTCATACTATTTGAGATTTGGTCCAGTCAGTGTACTTAAAATATCTCCAATGCGCGGTATTCCCTGGTCTCAATGACGATTTATCGTAAATCGCATTATTGACTCCCTTTCGTTCGGGGTTGTTGGACTTCACCAAATTGAAAAATAAATGGGTAATTTTTTATTGGCCGCATATTTTCTGAATCGTTTTACTATGGGTGTAAGTAAAATTTCCTCTCTCCAGAAAACCTATTAAATGAAGCTGCCGTGTCCAAACTTTTTATTGAGTGAATTCTGATTAATGAATGTGATCAAACAAGAAACGCATGAACCCGAGTTTGATTGAATTTCTAACGACTGTTTCATTTTTTCCGTTCCTAGGCAAGCAGCACTCCACCTCAAATCAAAATCTCGTTGAAAGAATTCGGTAAGCAAACTAGAGCGTTAAATGTCCACGCAGAATTCAATCAGCACGGGAGCTGCGTCATGCGGTTGGTGTGGGCGATTCAGAAACCGTGCATAACACGCTCCGAAGTACCAAATACCGTTTGATTGATCTCATCACGGAACCACCTTTGATTTGTTTGGCTGCTTCAAAAGGTAATATGGTTGAACACAGATTTTTATCCCGTTCCTTCCAAAGTTTTATTCTCAAAGTTTGTTTCTGTGATTGATCTAGAAACCAAAAACATAAATTTTTGGATTTTCACACTCCAGTGTTCTAGTCGTGTAATTAGGTTTCATTAGGTGTTTCCGGTAGTTTTCCAGGAACAAACTTTCTTTTATTTACTGCCCTATAATAAATATGCTATGATACCATTTTTGGGAATGGAGAGGCGGACAACCAAAGGAATGTCATAGTACATAGATTATGGCGGGATTGGAACACGTCTCCAGGGTGACTCTAATTGGATAACCACGATCACCTACGGTCATGTTACTGTATCTAGAACAAAAATCTTGGGTAAATTTCTCTTGCGTGTGCACAAGTCGACTTCCTACACGAGGTCATGAAGAATCTTGGGAGCATCCACAGTAACGCCAAGCATTTTAACCCGAGGGTGCGCCTTCAGTCATTGCGTAAACAAATGCATTTAGGGGAGCAAGATAATAGTTCTGGCCTTTCTTGATGATGTTTTCTGCGGACACGAGCGACTTTGTGTCACAAGGAGATCGGTTGGGGCACGAAAATGCACATCGTTTTGGGGCGCCGTCGCTGTGACTGATTATTTAGTAGAATAGTGTCCACCTATTCATAGTGAATCACTGTAGTGTTTTTCTCCTATCCGCGACCTAGAGCGGTACCCGATAGTGTACAGCTCCGTTGACTGCAGCTTGTTGTGCACGTAATTGTAAGCAGACACAGTAAACTAGTAACTCCGTTTATTGGTATGAACAATAATCACAAAATACATATAGATACATCCGTAGACACGTAGGCAAGCAAAACAGGCTGACATGCCGAATGCCAGCCAGCATCGAGTGCAAGCGTTGCACGCCATTGGGGTATGGTCAAGCAGGTATAAAATCGATCTGTACGGATAGTTCCATACTGAAATCTGATTCAATGAAGCGAATCGATCTCATGGTAGAGCAAGTTTGCGTGATATATACATGCATGCCCGGAGTCAGCAGGCGATATCGACCATTTAATCAATCAATGGTAGATAATGGCATAGTCTAACGCATCCGGATGAGAATACAAATGTACGCTTTGCATCGTGCGTGTGTGTTAGTTGTCATATTTCAGGCATAATCTACACTCACAAGTGTTGCGTTCCCAATTATACTCTACCGCTTATTCCTTACAGGCCATGCTGTAGGTTGCGGTCCAATCTATTGCTTCATTTTTCTCAAATTTTCCGAACTGTTTCTAGACGTGTGTACCACAGTGTAATTTTCTACGGGGACAAGTAGTTTTATGACAGTATTTCACTTTCAGATATATCAATATTGTTTGGCATCGATAACCTAACCTGTTTGTTCATTTACTTTGATTTTTTTTTTGTTCAGGCTTTGCAGATATTGTCGGTCTGTTAATTCGTCATGGTGCAGATGTCAATGCATCCTCTGCAGATGATTCTACTCCATTGATTTGTGCTGCGGATAATGTGAGTGTATTGCATGTGTCTTCCTCCAAACCACTTTCTTTCATCAATTCAGGTCGTGAATCTCTAACCTTCTATGTATGATGTTATATCCAACACATCACCGATTACGCGAAAATTAACAGAAGTGCTTCAACTTATACACGAAGTTTGGCGCCATTGACACCGGATTTGAGCCGTTTCTGCCGGTGTCTCCATTTCTAAACATTTGGTCTCCAGCCTAGAAACTGAGTGCATCCTACATTGGTCAGTTTTGATGTTTCTATTCACACCCTTCGAACCGTTTCCAACTTGTGCAAACATAGTACAATGGTGCAGTCGTTAGACCGGCATGGATAGAGCGTATGCAATCCGTCAACGCACTCAAAGCGAGTTATTGACATTCTGAAGTTGATGGGAGCTGTCGGAGATCAAGATTTTTCGCCGAATCTCCTCGTTTTTATTTCAATTTCGTCGTGTGAAGAGCAGATGAGACCTAAACTTGGAATTTAGGAAGCACTAGACAGCTGTTTCCACGCTAGTGATTCGCTATTGTCATTGTTTCTAATTATACAACGAAGGTAACGGTGGTTAAAGATAAGTAATCTATTTTCGCCATTGACACGAATGAGCCGACTCTCAGAGTCACTGAATAAGACAGCGCTGCGGTAGTATTGTAAACTCAGCCTCAGAGAAAGAATAAATTCAAGTGTACATCAGAAGCGCTGCATGGGAACGAGTACTAATCAGGATTTGTCGATGTCTTGATATCTCTCCCGTTAGTCCTTTTGAACTAAAGTAAATACCGAAGTAGGGAAAGTGAGCGCAATTTGTAGCCGGCTATCTAGAACTATAAGCGTGAGTGTAGCCGCTTGTTAGTCTTAGAGTAGCAGGACTTTGCTTTTCCACGGAAATATATTTTTAGCCCCCCCCCCCTCTCCCCATAGGATATTTTGAAAGGAGCAACAAATAGAGACCTTGAAGCTACCTGATTTCTCTGAGTAGACTGATTGAACAAGGTTTATTTTCTTCTCAGGCACACCCTTTTCCAGTGGTCCAATCCCTATTCGCCGAGTCAAACGCAATACGTATATCTAAACGGAAGAATGGCTGCTCTTTTAAGCATTTAGCGGAGCTGGATTGTCCGTCAAACCAAATACGTCCGTCATGTAACCCATTTTGTTGGTGGCTGCGGTGACCGTATATACAGGTGAGTCTGCGGCCAGTTAATTGCACGAGGAATTGAGGTGCGACGGCCCTCAGATAAATGATCCTTCCTAGAAAAGGGTATTTCGTCTGCTGGGTTAGGTGAATCTAAATAGAACAAGGAGAATCAAGTCCAGTCCAAAACAACTGACTGCTCCCTGGTCGCAGATAGGTAGTCGGTCACCAACCTGCTGGTCAACTTGGAATAAGTTTAGCCCCTAAACAACGGTCGTGGGTGATCAGTGACAGTACGTGATCGCACTGAAGTTTTTCCTGGTCATCGTTACAGAATACAAAACGCCAAGTAAGTTTGTTTATTGCATTTCTACGTGGAAAGCAGGTATAAGTGAGGTAATTAAGGAGTCTGATGGCACCTTCAAAGTGTAAAATGTTGCTACAGGATTGGGATGGTCTAGCTCCCAACCTAACCCTGACTATTAAGTAGTAGAAGAAAATAAATTTTGCTATCTGGGCGGCCGTATCTTACCTGGTGGATACGTCACAGATGAAGTCTCGGTGCGCATACAAATGGCTCTGTTTGCATTTGGTTAATGATTGTAAAACTGAAACTGATACGTGGCGATCGTTCCTTTCGTGCTTTATCTGTTCAGCGTGGTTTTTCAATTGGCGAGTGAACCTAATATTTGATCGACCAATGGTCTGGTGTAACCCAAATGCCTTGACTTGCGCAAAGGTGAGGGATACCACCTCAAACATAAAGGCTGAACAATGTACCTCACCTCCTGCGCACAAAAGTGAGTGGTTAAGAACTGAAATGCTTGACCTTTCTATGTGGAATATTTGAATCGTTTGCAGTGGCAAATCGGCCGAATTCTCGGACCTTGGAATGCTGGTTGGTTTAGATTGATGGTTTCTCTAAAACCTGATTCATTAATAAACTAGTTCTGTTGTAAGTGCTACGGCGTTAGTAGCGTACTGGCTTGTGCCCCTCGTTCACTTATTATTGAATTTGTATCTGAATGCGAAACACCTTTTCCTTCGTGTTTTTCTTGATTTCATAAAAATAGATCCACGTCCTCTTGCACCAAGCTCAGGTAATGCGTCTCGTGCTCCGTATTCGTTTTTTAGGGTCATCTGAACGTTCTGGCCTTGTTGCTAAGTGCTGGTGCGCACATGAACCTGATAAATCGTAATGGTGAAACAGCTCTTGCTCGGGTAAGTTCGTCCGTGGCTGTCATTTGAAGCAAGCATTCTTTTACTCTTTTCTTGTTCCAATCGCTCGTTATTCCTTCTCTCTCTCCTTCCCCGCCCCGCCCCGCCCCCCCCTGCGTCCCACGATCTTTCTCGCTTAGTCCACACGTCGTGGTTGGGTGAATTGTGCTCATCTGCTGCTCACATGTGGTGCGAATCCGCATCCAATGCCAACGGACGGCCATTCGATGGTCGTATCCCCGTTGCACTTGGCTCGTCAAATGTATCAGCCCGCAATTGAACAGGACATTATGACCAGAGCCACAAGGCAAGTTTCTCACATGGGGGCCCCGAATCTGCCTGTGCTTCTCTTCACGAGTCCTCTCCGCTGTTATGTACTGTCTATATTGAAGCCAAAAATGTGGGTCACGATGTGAAAGGTCGATCACAAGATCCATAAGGTCGTTTGAGTAGCATTCCAGCGTGAACATTTCGCCTGACTCGGCTTTCAAATATTTACAAATTGTCTGTAACAAGGTATGTTGCGAAATATTGTAATATTATTGAACTGTCTTTGAAAATTTCGAGGAGAAACCATTTGCATGGAGGACTAAGCCACATTGTTGTTTTTAGGTTTACAGTCTAGGATACTAAGCTTGTCGCCAAACGCTCGAATAGTCTAGTCATATTTCAAGGATAACAGCTTCAATACTAATGTCTCTTCAATCTTTTCCCCCATGTGATGCAGGGTAGTTGTTCTTCTATGAGTCTCAATTCTTGGAGTTTCATGTCTTGAAAGTTGTTTTCAACGAATTTTGTGATAAGTTCGACAATCAGAAGCGCACGGCTATTTCGGCCTCGTTGATACTCGTCAGCATTGCGTACCGTATTTCGGGTTGGAAGCTAAAACTCCTGTAAATCTACACGTTGCGATCAGATCCGCCATCGTGGTGCGCACTACTGCTGAGTCCCAACTGGGACTAAACAATTGTTCAGTACTCGTTTTCAACCTTCATACCAATTGTTTGTGATATTCGCGTATTTATTTTTCCTGTGTTTGTATGTAATCAAAGTATTGTATTGTCCCATGTCCGATATGTGCTTTCTAGTTTTTTGTGTGAAGCTACCTCATTGAAAAGTGTCCTTGAATTGAACCAGTTTCAGTTCATACAACTGTTAGCCAAACACGCGCGACGGCTTTGATCACTTGTTTTACTTATTTCATCACTGTCTTGAAATTTTTCCTTATCAGTATGGAAAATCAGATGCTGGAAGTTGTACGTGCAACCCTTCCGAAACATGCTTGCCTCATCGAGCCGGGTCATCTAGTCGATGCGAGGACTTCCAGTTTTTTTCCACTACAACTAGTCTCGGATGAAGAACTTCATCGGTTCGTACTTTACTTCAAAACACCGCCTGGTTTCGATCGGATGGACGGAGACGGAACCGTTAGAAGGGATAGTCGAGCCCCGTCGGATGAATTGATCTTGGTTTATCTAGTTCGTGTTTACCTTTCCGTAAGTTTTAATTTCCCTGTGCTCACGCAAAACCAACACTTTATTGTCCAAGTGAAAATAGGCTCTAAGTATGATTCGAGTTTCGTTTTCCTGTTATCTCGTGCCATGTAAAAAACAAGATCATTGTTGAATGACACCATTCAGTGACTCACAACAGGCAGCACTTTGGTGACCTGTAAATTTCTGCTAATCGTTTCTATGTGTATTCATACTCTTTAGGATGGACAACCCACCTGTTGGATCACAGGCCCCGGCTTCTCGGCTGTTTCGCTCAGTTTTAACGGTACAAGACGCAGTACTACGCGACTTCCGATTGCGTCTGACTATCCGGGACTGCACGTGTTCTCTGTGTCGACAGCCATTAAATCGGGTGGCTTAAATACATTGTGTTTGGAAATGCCCCAACCAAAACAGACAGATGCTCAGATATTAAACTCAGTTCCGGTGAGTGAGTATTTATTACCTCCCGATTGGTATTTTGTTTCTTTCTCGTCACGCGCTACCAGATTTCGGTTGACAAAGTAATCATATTTTTAAATGTTGTACTGCGTAAATTGAATTGTAAATCCCGGATTGCTTTTCATTTTGAGTTTATGAAATGCCCTTTATTGGTTTTATTTGCTTTTACATGAATTCCAGACCCGTACATGCTCTTTAATGTCGATTGTCGGAGCATATAGAATACGGATCGATGTCACATCGCTCGTTCAAGCGTCAGCCGGTCTCGCTCTGAGCAGTTCCAGCAAGGCAACTATTTACATACCTCGATCGATGAATTGATTGGACTGTGTACCTCGAATCCNCCCCCCCCCCTCACCCCCTGTTTCCATTTCTAGAATGTACATAGACCCTGTGGATTGTTTTTATACACTCTACAAGATTATCAGTTTGTGTTGCTACTTGTACAATAACACATTATACATAACTGAAATATCTGCTTAGTGTGTCACTAAGTAGATTGTCGCGGTGCGTGCTATTTGCTGAGACAAGTGTTGGTCAAACTGAAAACCCTGACCTCGGGACTTACTCGCATAAGCCGCGTTGGGTTCCTGGGTTAGGGATCAACGTAATCAGCGGTTAGAGGCACTGAGTGTCGCTCGTGTGTCTACACAGTGCAACTTCAACATTCGTGAATTCTCTATTTTCACTCTTAGACTGATTTGAAGATTCCAGTCTTCACCTTATTTCTTTATCCAAATAGGAAGTAGTGAGAGACAACAGAAAACTGGTGCACGAAAATGCATGGCTTATGATTAGAAAAGCTCTACTGAACTGTGTATATTGCTCAGCAGTAACTACATGGAAATAACTTGCTCTGGTGTCATCTCTAACAATGCTGCCCAGGCTGACAGTATGTGGAAGGAATGCGATTTGACATGGAAAACGTAGCATAAACTATTTCTGTGGGAGTTATTCCGTTGACATGCTCTTGAGTAAATCTGCTTGCTGATTATCTCGATTAATCTGCGTAAATTTTGCGGGTTGGATAGGGCTAACTTAACGATAAACGAAGTTGATCGGTGTAAAAATCGTGAAACCAAACGTGCTTTCCCGGTTTTGCACTACGCACTAGTTAAGTGTGTGTGCGTATGTGGAAGTAAACTGCAATGCTTAAATGCGTAAATATGCAACGCCTCAAAACGAAAAACCACGAACTCGGAGAACGTCGTCAGTTCATGATCACCAATTCAATTTATACAAAGTCTAACCGACTGCATTAACTCGAAGTGCGGTAGGACAGGTGTCATGAGGATTGAGACAACCAAGAGAACGGGTACATCACGGAAAAGAGGAATGGAAGTTCTGACCGGTAGGCGCATTCAGGTCAACGTGTTTGCCAATCTCGAGGTGGGGGGGGGGCAAGATGGATTCAATATCACTCATTTCATGGATGGCCCAGAAACGGGGCGGGATTTGATGATCTTCTGACCCTTTTGGTAGACGCACATCAGTATGTTGTGAGCAGTGACCGGGCACATGATGCTTTCGAGGATGGCTTGGTGGGGAAAGTTGAAAAAATGTGGAAAAAACGTTAGTAGAGAAGGCACACGGAACACTTTTTACATGCGAAGATTCGGTAAAAAGATTTATTTAGATGAGAAGAGCTTTCCAAAAATGTCTCTCGATTTTTTTCACGAAATTAGCTCGAGGAGTAGCACCACGTTCGTTTTCCTCTGCAGTGTGCGGTGTAACTTCCACAGAAAAATACAGACATTGCTGTAGTAAGGTGCTATATCAAGCCCATCACGACGAGACTGCACCTCGACGTACTGTGTTGGCTTGCGCGCCTCAGTGACCCTGCGAGCTACACAGGATGGCTTCTCACAGCCGGAGATCCAATCATGCCTGAAACGTCAACGGGTAGAGGCCAGACGAAGACCAGCTGCTTGGGCACCCCCTGGCTTCCTTCCTCTACCCGCCCCCGGAGAGGTCACTCCAGCAAATAAACACGGTGAGGGGCAGTTTACCGATCAAAGAAACCCCGCTAGATGGACGTAGGAGCGGGGTACCTGGGGCTTCCTCTCGACGATGGGAGAAGTCTTCGCACTTCATTGGACAGCTACCGCCCGCCCAAGCTGGGCAGCCCCCAGCCAATAAGGTGCTGTCCCGTCCACGTTCCGCTTGTCTCATTGGGTGCATGAGGCTAAGGGCTGATCCCGAAAAGCGGACCGATAATCAACGCACCAGCGAACAACACAATCAACCGAAATTCAAA
>UZAN01057262.1:0-12969 GCA_900618425.1 Echinostoma caproni
CATATTCAATGCATTTAAAGTGTACAATGAATTTCGAGGTCAGTGTCACACATCACAGTGTTGCTGATAAGTCGTTTACACAGGACGAATTTGTGACACTGTTTTTTTCATGAATGGTCAAATATGATTTGAATGGGACAAATGCTAAAAACTGTTCGATGTGAAGTAGTTCCCGTTAGCACTCTTGTACAAACATAAAGGCTACCCGTCAATGAACACTCTCCTTAGTGCGGAACACTTCTAACACTGTTCCTCGTTCGTTAAGAAGGAATAAAACCTGTGGAATCGTTTAAGCATTTATTCTCAGGTGCGCGTGACTTAAAAAACACAAAACCATCTGTCAGGGTTTCCTCGAAACGACTAGTTCGGTTCGAACGAACTTCTCTTGCTGGTCCTCGAAAGGAACCGGTTTCTTTCAGACCTAGCGGTCGTCTCGAGAAATGCGTCCATAGATTGGGTGTCTCTGGGGAAGCATGATTCACTTATCGTCTTGTGTAGGTTATTTTCACTAAAGTTAATATTTGAGTTTACGGTTGGGTTTGTGATTCAAAGAACTCCGACCTCACCCCGACTTTAGTACTCCCCGGAAGAGGCGTGCAAAGTGGCTCCACCACATACTGAACACAATGGTTATCGGCTGGATGAAGTGATAGTGTGTTAGACAGTCTGCAACGTGTTAACCGAGTCTCAAAGACGTAAAATCCCACTGACTGAATACACGCCTCGTACGCCACCTTGCGGATCATCCATTGGCTGAGTGACTGCCCTGTTCTTAAACCTCCAAGACATTAATTAGGTTCTTGGAAATGCGGCAGTATCGCAAACGCAAACCAATTATAAAGTAACTTAACTATTTTACACAGTACGATGGTTAGTGAAGGTCTCTTGTGAGGAGGTCCTCATGAAGGTTACTTCATGGCACTGATAATATCTCGTTCCCTATCAAATTCATTTCACAAAAATAATGTGTATGTAAACTGTTTGGAACTATGGTCTGCTTCCCCAGTGAACCACCAACATCAAACCCACAGAATTGAGTAATCCACTTTATTTATTTTGCTTATTTCTGTTGAACAGGTCTCTCACACTACCCTTTTCTATCGTTATTGATAATTTGATTCAATCGGACACGAGCCACTGCTTATTTACATGTTTGAAATTTGGTTTTTGGTATTCTTTTTGCTTCCTTCTTCTTTCTTCGTTATACAACAAGTTTCATGATGAGCACTAAGGTCAACCGGTGCTAATGGTAAAGGGGCGGTAGTGGTTGGACTCGAACATGTAACATCCAAACTGTTGTTATGATGACTTCTGTCCATAAATAGATCACGACCACCTACCAGGATACAAGTAGTAAAGAGAGCTATCGAGTAGGGTTATGACTTACCGGCGTCGCGCAAATGGCACGACGTCACCTATCCACGAATCGAGGTCCGACAGCGAGCTCGACAACATGCACGACTGAGGTCTGCCTCATTCCAACACAGAAAGAGCGTGGGAAGACAGGTGGTCAATCCGGCGAGAGGGCGGGGTTAGTAGAAAAAACGTGTAACCAATGAGGTGCGCTGAACGGAAGCAGATCCATCGATAAAGTTTCTTGCTCAATTCCAAGTGACAGTTTCACTAATCAAAGTGATACTTTCTCAAATCAATCTTAAAATGGTTTAGGCTATGATTTTAATCTCCTCTTTGAACTTAGGACTACCAGTCAGTACAATACGTCGAACACGTTGAACCGAAGGCCTAAAGGTCAACGGCATACCGACAGAGTAGTTAGTAGTCCATTCATGTTAGCGTGTTTGAACAAATCTCATCGTGGTATGGTCCAAAGGACATGCAACGTTATCTGTCATATCGACAATCGTCAAAATCTGCCAACGTGGAAGGGGCAACAACAATAACACATCTCACCGACGGAAATATTGCTGCATGCATCACTGTAGCCTCTAGATTGTATCTATTTTTAAACCCAAACGTAGTAATAAAATTTTCAGCTATGTGTGGCTCACAGAGGCGCTCTGCTCAAGCTTCCCGACAGTTCCCGTGTGATCAAACACATTCAACCTGTACCGGAAATGGGTCAGCCAGCCCACGCGGCGAACAAGTGGAATCTGAACAGAATAGCAGCCGGTGAACAACCTCCTCTTTCGGGGGCTCGCAACCACAGCTGTAATCGATTGAACCTGGGGAATTGCCAGCAAAACGCGAGTGTTTTGACCGCACTGTTCATGCACGAAATTGTATAATTTCTCATATACTTTTTACACCCTCACGCAGGCAAGAAACCAGTCTCTAGGACTAACTGGTCGACTAGGCACATTTCAAACTGTGGTGATAGCTGTACATCCATGCCGATTATCGATTCATCTTTTTAACATTTTTATTGTTTGGGAGCAATCATTGAAAGCAGAAAGGAGAACGCTAACGAACACCATAAACGTATTTCGTATCTGATGATCAGGAATCGTTCAGCTGCACACTGTACAAATGGTGAACAATCAATGATTAAAATCGATTCATTCTCTGCGCAAGTTGTATGTTTTTTACAACTGAACCCAGCGTCGGCTGTTTCCTTTTTTGTCAAAATAGTGATTCAGTTCGAAGCAGTAGGTAGAGATTCGAAATTTGTCTGAAAGAGGGGGGTTAGCTACTGAATGCTCAAGTGAATAGTACGCTGTTATTTGCATGCTCCTGGACTCAAACCTTGAATACCCTGATGAACGTAAACTGTCCAAAAAAAACTGAAACTGTTGTGTGCTGTGCCGTTCGGTTCTGCACACAGAAACAACAAATGCCTCAGGAACTGCGCAGCTGAAGTCAAGTTATCCGTTCGCAAGGAAATTGGCTCGATCCTAGCACAACATTCATATCACCACGATGGTAAATAAGATCTTTCTTTGTGAATGTTATAGTGTTAATAACACAGAAATGTCGGTAGAGAATTATATTTGATTATATTTGATTGTAAAACGTGCCTTGAGAAAGGTTAACCACGGTAACCGAATAATATATAATATAATATAATATAATTTTTTACTCTGCACCGCTGTGTTTTAAACACTATAATGTTCACAATAAAACAACACATGGCGCATCGATTTTTCGATGCACTCCTAACATCATTTGGTCCTGATGTGTTAAAGAGGATCTTTCATCCCGTAGCAACGCTACCAGCACCACCAACAACATCAAATGCTCACCATAAAGCGCATAATGATCTCACTACCATCAATAATTTGGTCTTGATGCTAAGTGTGCCATGAACAGTCGTCAGACTTAGCCATCAGGACCAAATTGATTGCATTCCTCAATGACCGAATGTGATTAACTGTTTGCATAAAATGTGTTCACTCTGATGAAATGCACTTCATTCATTTTGCTGTAGTTCAGCCCCTCAATTTGTGAAGTGACCAAACGACAGATGGATTTCTGCTTAGTCAAATCACGGATTTCGTTTTCCTCATTGCTGGTGCTCCAACTTGTAATCAGATTTCGAATCAGGCTACAGCAAGTCGCGTAACTGACATTGACTCAACACCATCGGACAGCGTGTGACTCAGCCGCTTTTATATAAATTTCGCGAACATCGATCGAACGAGTGTTCTATCGATTGACAATCAGCGTGCGTTTGTCTGGTAAATCGATTCGGTATAACTCCAATCATCCAGTTCTATAGCTTAGTTATAGCTATATATATTGTCTTCCTAAGTCTATCCTTAACAAGATGAAGGAAGAGAGTCTCAGGGGTACTCCTTCTTTTAATGAAAGAAAGTAATGGGATTAAACAATGTGTAAATTGGAATGCCCTTGACTAAACAGGCATCAAACGATCCTCGTCCGTGTTCTCCGCGTCACAGGACACCCGTTAAAACAGTACGGATTTTTAATTGGACGAGACTGTTATTCTCTGAGTCCTTCTCCTATAACCGTAACGCATATCTCCTTGGTTGGCGTTTTTTTTCTGGGGCTTGGATTATCACAGTTAACTTCAATTATATATGTATGTTTTATATTAAATAGTTATGTTATATATGCTTACATATTATCACCCCTGAACATGTATCCGCTTTAAAGGAATTAAAGGAGAAACCCGCTTTGGTCATTTAATACCCTGGTAAAGGATCTGGGGCCATCCTGATGGACCGTGCAAAGGAAGGTGGAATATGTCCTCAATGACAACAACAATTTCATACGAAAAAAAGCATGTGATGACCCGAAAGAGTTGGAATCGAAAATTGCCTCTGAAGTTCAATTTCTATTAGAGGGACATTTCATGGATGCAAACACCGCACGGGGTCTAAAAACCGGAGGAACGCAGATTCCCCAAATTTAAGGCCTACCAAAACTCCACAAACCAGGCGTGTCGCTCAGGCCAATTCTATCCATGATCAACTCACCGCAGCACATAATTGCAAAATGGCTTGNAAGGTGTTATAACCAGTCCATAGATCACTGTTCAAACATACAGTCAAGGACAGTTCTGAACGTCACGCTTCACCCTCCATGTGTTAAGTGATTCGGCATCCGAAGCTAGCAGTGTTGCTGCTGTTGGTATTGCATTAAGTGTCAAGGTTGAGAGCTCGCTTCTGGACTGGATTCCAGTCAGTAGCCGACCGTGCTCTGTACGTCTCAAAGGTTCAATAGCTACAGCTTATTCGTCGTATTGGTGTGTGCACCGACCGATTGCAATACACCTGAAATCAAAAATGAGATCTAAAAGGACCTTTCTCAATTACTCCAAAGTGTTCGATCAACGGACATCGTAGTAGTCGCCCGGGACTTCAGTGCTCAAGTGGGATCCCTGGACGAATCAGAAAGACTTCTTGGTGGACCACACACATGCTATCCCAACCAACCGGACGGACAACGGAGATCGCCTACTTTAACTCTGCGCGGACTACGGATTGTTCCTTTCAAGCACGAACTTCTTGCACAAGAAACGACTCCACCTCACATGGAAGCCACCAACCTCTTGACAGCTCTGGACCCAAATCGACTGCATCGCCATTAGTCACCGCTAGAGGGGGTCGATTCAAAACTGCCACTCTTACTGGTCAACACATGTGGATACAGGCTACACCTTGTTACGAGCCAAGTTCTCCCTACGTCTGGAAAACAACCGCAAAAAACCACCGACAACGGATACCTACGATACAATGTCAGTGATTGTTGTAAGTCGGTCTTTGAAGCGGAACTCTCCGATCGCCTTTCAGTTCAACCTCCAACCGAAGGACCCAATGAACATTGGAAGCAAATCAAGGAAGCCATGCAAATATCGATAAAAACAACGTCGAACCCTGGCACAAGTTCAAAACACAAACGATGGATCTCGATGACCTCGGCCACCCTGATGGACGCTCCTCCTGATGCCAAATACGACACCGCGCAAATCCCTCAAACGACAGCTGATCAAGAGTCTGAGGAATGATCGCGAGAAATGGTGATTAGGAAAGTGTAAAAAGATGGAGAAAGTTGCGGCAACAGGTAATAGTCGCAACCTTTTCCGTCTAATTAGGAATACGGCCCCAGGAAAATAGACGTAGGTGAGGTATTCAAGACCTCTGTCCCAGATGGACTGTTCCCATCGACGTTTAAGGATGGAGGCTCAGCGTTAGTCTTGGAGTAGACAAAACTCCTGCTCTCAATATTGGAAAGGGACCAGGTTTAAACCGAATGGTGTGATTCGATTATCATACCATTATACAGGAAAGGTGACAGATCCTATTGTGAAAACTACAGAGGAATTAGTTTAATCAACATCGCTTCTAAACTTCTCACTGGGATCATACTCCGTCGATTGTCTGCCGCACGTAAACGGTGCACGAGTGAGAACCAAGTTGGTTTTAGACCTGATCGAAGTTTTATCGGTCACATCACTCTTCGATAAGTTCTAAAGCATCGACATTCTTTTCGTAGACCAACGATCTTTTTGGATTTGAAAGCGGCATTCGACTCAGTCGACCGCTCCAAACTCTGGCGTTGCCTCGTTCTAAAGGGTGTGCCGGAGAAGTTTATTTCAACATTACAATCTCTTTATACTAACAGCCGAAGTTGAATCCGAGCTTACGGCACTTTTTCGCCCGAGTTCACTACGGACCGTGGTGTTTGACAGGGCCTCTCTCTCCGTTTCTATTTAATTTTGTCATAGATTTACTTCTTGAAACAGCCCTATCCTCGTGCGACAATAGCGGTATCGATTTACTCCCAGGTGGCAGACTATCTGATCTATAGGCAGACAACATTGTGCTACTAAGTGAAGATCCAGGTAATTTTCAAGCTTTTCTTGGTATTTTGAGTACTGCCAAACCTTTCGGCAGGTGTTAGCAACAAACGCTTACCCCGAAGAGTTCGTTAATAAGCATTGCGAACCGAGAATGGCGAAATGACCGGTCGCATCAATTCCGAAATTGCGAGTCCCATTGTACCTTCAATTCGAAGTTGAAGACGTAAGCCGTCCGCTCAACAAACGACCGAGATCAGCAATCGCTTGAACTTACTATTCAGCTGACTCCCAAATCGTCTACCGGGCAACTAGAATACCCACACCTCAGAGTAAAAGAACGTCTGCCTCTGTACACCAATTCTAATCTGATCTACCAATTTCAATGTGGGTGTGGAGCGACCTACCGAGGAAGAACAGAGCGACAGTTATGGATTCGGGTGGGGGAACATATTCCAAATTGGGTCCAATATCAGAAATACTATTGTTTGTGAGATACTACTCACATTTGTGAGTAGTACGCAAATGGATTCGGCGGCTTCTTTCAAAGGTCAAAAATGAACATGATTCTTAGAGCGAATCGCTGTGTTTTAAATACGGACTGTTCCATTCATTTTCTTGTGCGCTGCCGTGAATTGCGCAGACATGTTCAAAATGAGGTATCTTGTTATATGCATCCCTAATTATCCATATCCTAACTGTGGTTAGCAATAAACAACTCTCTTCGAGCCTGCACCGTTCTGGAATTACAAAATTATGAATTCACATTCTTAGCGACCCGAGGTTATTTCGATGCGTATTATCACCATATTTGTCGTCACAACAAACTTTAGTAGGTTATTTGCTCAGTACCGTTTTGCTAGAAGTCCTCGCCTCAGATAACGGCCCACAATTTTTACGTCTTTCCAATTCACGGTATTTTGTGCGTCAAATGGTATTCGCCGTATTTTATCTCCAGTGTATCATCAGTAATTTAAAGGTCAATTAGGGTAATGTTTGGCATATTTAAACGTTCTGAGATCACGCCACAGTGTGAGGTTAAACTGTCACGGTCTATTGATGCTTTTCGCCGTACATATCGCGCCACCCCCAGAACAGTAGTCTCCTGCTGAATTATTTCTATGGCTTGACTAATGAAGTTAGACCCTGATGTAATGATTCAGACCACCCAACATATAAATGTATCCAATTTTCACCCTCATTAGATCTCATCATAAGTGAACATTCACCGTACGGGCTTTGCACTCCAGACCCATTGCATGGTCAATCCAAATCAATGTTAATTTGAACCAACTATGCTTCGAACTTCACCTTCATGTACAATTTTCAGCTCACCCAGTTGAATGGATCTCACACCGTCACTCATAAGTAACTGTGAGTTCAACGTGAATGAAAAATCTTGTTTAGCAGACTTGAATGGGACAGTAAGGAAAACCTTCAAAGAAGACTTAATTTTGTGAAGTTTTGCTTAGAGTGAACGGATTTTCTCCTTTCGTAGCTGCTGGGCCAAAAGAAATGATTGACTATCTCTGAAGACGACACGAACAAACTTGAACTGTTTACTGCGATCAACCCGATATGAACATATTATTACCGAGGTAACATATCTTCCGGAAGTCAAGTGCCGGACGGAACAAATCACAGAAAAAAAATTGTTTAACAAATAAATAAATCAATGATTTGCTCGCTGACGGAACACCATCCGTGCAAAACTAAGTGCATTTTTTTCTAGGATTCACAAGTGAAGCCTTCGGCTAAGCAAAGCCTGACAACGGGTAAAGCGACGGGGCGGTGTGTGCAAACTGCAGTCCATTGGGCGGCGGTGTTCAGTTTAGCGGATCATACGCCTTCTGGACGAGGTCAAACGCCCAAGGTGCACGATGCACCTCACCGATCGAGGCAGTGACCACTGTCATAATCGAGGCGTGGTTCGTGCGTCTCATGTTGGTTGATTTGGCATCATGCTTTTTAGCCAACTCCCTCAGGTGAACTGCCGGTGGATCACCTACCCGGTTATAGACCCAGATACTGGCTTTTAGTCATCCCATCTTGGAGCGAAAACGCCTCCATAGCGCAGGGATATCTTGGGGCCGTACGTACACGATGTTAGTGAGTGGGGCTTCCTCAGTGGAGGCTATTTGAGAGCCTTGGTCGTTAGGAGGTATTTCATGAGATGGATGGGAGGGGCTATCAGTTACAAACCAAGACAAACATCCTCAACCGTAATTTCCCTCTGCTTTTGTATCCTCGGATGTATTGTTGAACCTTCGAAATTTCGAAGCAAGTCTTAATTATTTCAGCACCCATATTAAGGTACCCATTCAACTTAATCGTTGATACCCAGAACGGACTCAACCTCCAATAAGTGGGTTAATAATCGACCAAGAGGCAGACTTCCGAGCCTCCATAGTAGCCTGTACTATTTAACATTTAGAAAGGAGGAAGATGCAGTGGGATTTCACAATAGGCCTCAGCGAGTCGTGTCACCGATGACAGTTCATCCTCATCGGACAGCACCTGACTGATCAACTTTTCTATCGACTGATTCAGTGTTCTATCGATCTGTGCTCACATTGGGTTTGTAAATCGGTTCGGTAGAATTGCAGTCATCCCGTTTTAGTTTGGTGACTCCTGCGTTCGGGTACATCACAATTCTCTCCCTCTCATTTCAGTGTACAGACGAAGTCTTGAACTAAATATTGATCGTCTCGTGCACACGCCCGTCAGCCTCTCAACAACGATAAGTATAGATTAATTAATTGAAATAAACACTGGCAACCAGATTGCAGGAAGAAATAAATTAGTCACTGTGTTTGACAACAATAGGAGACTTTCTCTAATATTCAAAGTCGCCAGGATATTTGCACTCCATGGAACTCTTCGTCTCCCTCCTCGCGCTCCCGCTACCCTCTTGTTATCTGCTCCGCGGTTCAATTAGTTTGGTTTATTTAGTTCAATCAATTTCAGACGATCTTTTCTTGTACAATGAACTTTGAACTCGTGTATATTCTCCTCGATTAGGATGAGAGGTTAACTAGTTAAAAGCTTTCGTTTCACGGATCAACTAATAAAGGTCAACTAATAAAGGAAGATCTGGGTACAGAAATAATCTCCTATTGTATTTCTCCCAGTTAATCGCTTTTGGCATCTGTAGCTATTTTTATTGCACGGTAATATTTGATATGGAAATTGTCCCGCATGTTTTGCTCTCCCGTATCATGTCCTTCTGTGGTGATCCGGGCCTATGAGATGACGCGTACCCTGGAGTGACGCGTTACAGTTTTGGACAAATGCTATCAATCAAACTTCTCGGGTGACGTCAGCAACGCGCGTACATATCGCTGCTTCCGACTACATGCCATAGGTAGATCGTACCAGCCAATCAGAGACCGTGCGGCCCAGACAGAAGCAGAACGATGTCAGGAATACTGGAACGCGATTGGTAGGAGCCCGGACAACCAATGAGCCTACTTTGTACATATTATTTAATCCCTTTTATTTCTTCCAATAAACGAACTGTTACCCCTGTGGTCTTTTCCTCACGTCTCAGTCACATGGGATATTGCGTGCTAGTGGCAGTGTGGTCCAGTTCTAACGTGACATCTGTGACGGCTAATCGGTGATTTGTATTCCATGATTCGTGTTCCGCTTGGGCATCGTAACAGTGTAAATAAAGTCCGCGACGGAACAACTAACTGTGCTTAGTTTTGACTAAAAGTATGCATCACGCACCGCCAACAAACTGCTTCGAAGAACCTATGCGTACACGATAGATAGTAGGCTGTATTGTCGTCAAGATAGCTTGTAATTACTGGTAAACTAAGGGGGGGGGCGAGAATGTGAAATTCCATGTAGATTCTTTCCACTGCGGACAACAGATAACCAGTAAGAAAACGCCTTCAGTAATACTGCTTCAGAAGGAACAAATGCCCATAGGATATTGTCTGGTAAAGTGCTGGAAAACATGCGGCGCAATGTATGTTTCGAGGAAGAGGTTGTCTGGAGGAATTGGCTGAATGTTGCAGGTTGAATGCATGGGTGTGCTTGTGAGTAGCTAATTATCAGAAAGGAGTTTCTGCTAATTGTCGCGTCAGAAATGTGTAGCACGGTTTGTGTGTTTGTGTTCGCGGTCTAACTAAACTCCCACCAAAACGCTACACACTTCAATCGAAAATATCGCGATATACTACAGTGCTAGTTTACTCGTTTATATTTCTTCCAATTCATGCTCACGTCGGTTATCTTGCCGCATCGGAGGTGTCTGTTACATGAGAAAGTAGGTATTGGGGTTTTAAATGGTCTCAAAGTAAATAGCATATCGGTTTGATTTATGATTTCTGGCAATCAGTGTGCACTGCAAAACCTCGAGTTGTTACTTCCCGATCCAGGAGATCCTGAAAACTACCTGAAAAAGAAACAAGTTAATCCGAGAAGTGATTTTAAGAAAGTATCTAAAAGGGATGAAAAATTTTTGTGGATTTGCGTTTAGCTTAAATTACGTAAGTGCCGGGAAGGACTCTTGAGTTTTAGCTGGCTCCAAATTTGCCGTCAAACCACGCGCACGTGCTTTTGACGCTCGAGCATACTGATTATTCGAGGATTCGTATTGGTAGACTGCATTGTCTACAGGCAAGAAGTCGAACTGGAAAATAAGATCGTTTTCGGTCTATCATTTACAAGCAGCACTCGTTTAAAGGTCACAACATAGCATGGGTCAAGGAAACAGAAAAAAAGGAGATTAAGTGTGTGTGTGGGGGGGGGGTCATTTTGTAAACGGAGTAAATGGGTTCTACCGTATTCACCCATTCTGACGGAATATTCCAACTCCACCTTATGAGCCATGATTACCTCTCCTCCACCCCCAACACCAGCCTACTGCAAGGATTTTTCTAACACATCCGTCAGATATTCTATTCAACTTTGGTGATCGGTGATACATTTTTCGGCTGTTCTGTTATGAATGGTTGTTAATCCGTTGTTTTCGATACATTCTGTGAACGATAAACTGTGGGGGGGGGGATTTGCGCGAAAATGTTTCTTTTTCTATCGATCAGTTTGAATGAATTTGACTTTTGAATATCAACTTTTCCTAGTGCCCTTTCCAATTAAACAATTGATTGATTTCGGGTCTCCTAGGTTTCATTCAAATCAACTTACGCAACTATCCCCTGACGATGACTGGGGATACATAACTCCATACGATTAATAGGGTTTTGAAACTAACCGGACCAAAGACCATGGGAACTTAACTTAGATAAACTGAGCATCATCATTTTGCAGTCTCTATCGAGTGCGCGCGCACACACACACTACCTGGCAATAGCAAAGTTATTGCCATCTGATGAATCGGTATAATCTGTATTGTCCCAACTCCATAGCTGTTGCAAACAGAAAGTCTAATTGCCTCTGGCCCTTTTAGCTCCGTGGAATGCGGGCATAAATGCATTCGGATGTCACTCGGTCGGAGCAGCAAGTACTGTCACATGGCCTGTGAAGATGAGGGTGATACCGTCCCAAATTTAGCACAATCCTAGTTCCAGACAATCTCTGTCCCATGGAATCACACTTCTGAAAAAGGATCGTAGCTGCTTAGGTTTCTCGCAGTTACCATTCATGGTAACCTATAGGTACACCCAAATTTCGATAGCCTGCTGTAATTGGTCAGAATACACATCCCCTGATTTGCCCCACCCGACCTTTGGTGTTCAGTGGCCGATGACGCTGATGATGAGGATGATGAGATGGTCAGACAGTATGAGTCATGCAGCAGTCAGATCCAGACGGTTCAGTATGTGTATTTTTCTATCTGCTCGTTACCTGTCCAACTTCCACTCTGTCTGTTTGTCTATCCATCTCTCCCTTTATCTCCACGGTTGTCCAGGCGTCAATCTCACTACACATATGCATGCACACACACACACACAGAGCCAGGGCGTAGAGAGAGAAAAACTTAGCGGGAACCTTGCCTCGAAGCGCATCAGTCGTACAAACGGCATTGCGTCCTCGAGACACATCACTAAGCGTGGTATGGTGTTGAACTGGACTGGGACGGAGTTAGCAAAACTTCCGACAAATGTCGAGTGTGGACGGACCCGTTGTTTGACCACCTCTCTCTCGTTCGCTCGCTGTTTTTCGTGTGTGCGTGCGTTCCGCTGTGTGAAGTGAGTGTAACTGACCTCGTATCTACATCGTGTTCTGTTGTCCGGCTTCCTACCCTGGATGTCAAGGGTCCCCTCTATCTGGCCTTTTCTGGTGGGCCACTGCGCTTAGACCGTTTGCAACGGGGGACCAATGGTCGTGAAGCCAGTGTGACGAGAGTGCGATCGCATGAGAGACCGGCCTGGACACAAACGGAAGGGAGCGCGCACAGCCGTCCTGCCTCAGCAGCTCGCGAACGTGATCGGGGTGATATGCATAGCGCGTGAATTGCAAACACCCACCAGCCCGTTCTCGGGACTGCCGTGCATATCCACAACGGATGGTCACACACCTACAGTGTTTCTTAAAAGAAATGTGAACGGAGAACCCAGCAAAGGTTCAGTCCCTTTAACCATAACTATCGATAATTGGGAAGAAAATATCGATGGTACAATAGAATTTAAAAATTGATGAAAATGCTCTGGTAGTGAATATTAACTACAATTCAGGAAGAAGCCCAATTTTGATGGGGCAGGGAGGCTATTTTATGGATTAGGCTGTCGCTGGATCGCCACTACCTGAAGCATACGACTTGTCGAAAGTGCACAAGG